>BLSH010511195.1:385677-410873 GCA_018402905.1 Glandirana rugosa | reverse complement strand
TGCAAATAATAGCATTTCTGGTGTCGTCAGACAGCTCCTTTGTCTTTACCATTGTCACACATGAAGAGGGAATAACAGGTGGCTTTTTATAAAACCAAAATGTTCATTTATTGGCTAATTTGGGTCACATGGGTGGAGGCAATTCATCACAGGTGATCCTCATTTGAGATCTGCAACAGGTGAGCAAAATTGGGTTTCCATACTGATTTGCAGCAAAGGGTGCCAATACCACTGACAAGGCAAGCATTATGGTTTTCTCTGTTTTCCTCATAATGTTTATCTTTTTAAATGTTATTTATCATTTACAGTTTTTTGTCAAACACAAGCTATCTGTAGTAATATGTTGGTTAATTTGATACATTTCCTTCAGTAGATATTCCACAATATGTACATAAACTTCATGGGTGCCAATAATGGTGAGCAGGACTGTACATTGCTGCAACAGTAACACCCTGAGCATAGGTGTAGCGTGGAACATGGTACAAAAAGGTGAACTTATTCTTTAAAATTCTGCCCTGCCTTGTGAAAAGCCATTTTCAGAGGCCATGGTGGGTGACGGCAGAACACGGAGGGAGGGGAGTATGGTTAAAAATAACATCAAATAAATAAATGAGTAAAAAATTCTGGGTATTTGGCAACATTAAGTATGAATAAGCGTGCAGCCTCACATATGAATGTGTATGGCTCCATGTGGTGCACTCTGCGTCAGTGTGTGTGACTCAGGGCCCGCAGCTTGGTGCAATCTGTGCTGCCTGGTGTCTGTCCATCTCCAGGAAGAGTTCATGAGAAGTATCAGTGCAGGCACTGACTTTAGATCTGCTTGTGTGCACACATCTGCTGTGTTTTGGAAAAATGCTTGGTAGCTTAGAGAATTCTTTTGTGTGTTTATTTTATACTGACAGTGACAATGAGGTTTAATTAAAGTGCTGCCCGGGGACTGCAAGGATGAGGTCCCCACTGTGGGAAATGGGTACTGGAACTTCTGTCTCTACTGGATAAAAATGAAATTCTTCTACAGCGCATTTATATCTCTGCAGTGCCTTTAAAACACACATGCTATGCTGCAAGTAGCATTTTTGGCACTGCTAAAATGCATGCCCGTTGGCAAATTACATTGAGGTGCCATTCAGAAGGCAGCACAGTGATAACATACTCGTGTAAATCCTGAAGCCTGTGCAGTTCTTGGCTGTGTTCACAAATTTCTGAAACAGAAAAGCCCCTGCTGCACCTTCTCACCTTGTGACTTGCTTTTAAATTACAATGTTGGAGTCTGATCACTGGGGTGGGGTTGGAGTAAACTGAGGAAATGCTTTCTCCTGCCTGCAGAAGACTGACATCATCTCAGCCTAGACAAAGTCACTGACTGCAGCTCAGGGACTCCCTTTTAGTGATAAATGGTACAAATAAAACATAATGTTGCTGTATATTGTGACATGTCTAGGGTTTATTAAAGTAGGAGTGAACCACAAAAAAAAAAAAATCTTCTCCTTGCAAGCTAAGAGCATAAAGTGCTAATATGCATTGCATGCTAGCACATTATGAAAGACTTATCTTAACCACTTTCCAACCAGCAGCATTCATTATACAAGGTGGCGTGATCCCACGAATCGCCGCAGCTGTATGTCGGCACAGGATCTCGCTTTTGTGGGCGCACGCGCGCTCCCTCTAGCCAGCGGGGGAGCCAATCGGCAGGTACGATCCCGCGAATCACTGTAGCTGTATGTCGGCATGGTATGTCGCTTTTGTGGGCACACGCGTGCTCCCTCTAGCCAGCGGGGGAGCCAATCAGCGGGTCCAGCGGACTCCATGTCTGCCGGCCACTCACGATCGTTTCCCGCAGTGACAGAACAGGGATCTGCCTGTGTAAACAAGGCAGATCTCTTTTCTGACAGGGAAGATCCTGTCTTTATGCTATGCAGGGAGACAGATCTGTTTGATTCCCCAGTCACACCGTCCCCCATACAGTTGGTAAACATACATAGGGAACACATTTAACCCCTTGATCACCCCTAGTGTTAACCCCTTCCCTGCCAGTGTCTTTAGTACAATAATAGTGCATATTTTTAGCGCTGATTACTGTAATAATGTCACTGGTTCCCAAAAAAGTGTCAAAAATGTCAGTTAGGTGTTCCGATCTGTCCACTGCAATGTCGCAGTCGCGATAAAAATCACAGCCATTACTAGTAAAATAATAATAATAATGCCATAAATCTATTCCCTATTTTGTACATGCTATAACTTTTGCGCAAACCAATCAATATGCGCTTATTGCGATTTTTTTTACCAAAAATATGTAGAAGAATACATATTGGCCTAAACTGATGAAGAAATTTGTTTTTTTACCTTTTTTTTTGGATATGTATTATAGCAAAAAGTAAAAAATATTGTTTTGTGTTTTTCAAAATTGTTGCATTTTTTTTTTATAGCGCAAAAAATAAAAACCGCAGAGGTGATAAAATACCACCAAAAGAAAGCTCTCTTTGTGGGGAGAAAAAGGACATCAATTTTGGTTGGGTACAACGTCGCACGACCGCACAATTGTTAGCTAAAGCGATGCAGTGCCGTATTGCAAAAAATGGCCTGGTCAGGAAGTGGGTAAATCCTTACGGTCCTTAAGTATTTAAATAGAAAAACCCTCCAGTGGTGCGCTGGCACTGCTGGCAGGGCTTCCATCTCACCTGATCTTTTTTCGGCTCAGGCCGTTTGAATGGCCAACCCACAGTTACCATTCAGAGCGCAGTGCGCATGCGTCGGAGACATCATCAGCTGCTAACAGTGCAGGTTTAAGAGACAATTACTGTACCTGTCGGAAAGCCTTATTATAGGCTGAAGGCAGGCTTTAATACTGCTTTATTAATGAAGACTTGAAAAGTTACTGACAGGTCCACTTTAACTAAATTAACCATTCTTTTGCAGCATCGGAGACATAGGGCACAAGCACGCAGGGTAACCTGGAGGCTGTCTAATTTGATGTCAGGACAGGTTTGGCCATTTAATCATTATTTTTTCAGTTTTTCATTTGTCTCCAATTTATTAGTGCACATCATCACCCATATACACTCTTTTTTTCTAGCCACCATCCTGGCAGGCCACGCTGGACGGTTCCGTTTGCCCATTTTTCCAGCTGTCTAGTTTTCCGCTGCTGGCCCTTCTTGGATCTTTTACCCGCAGCTCCCAGGGCAGACGCTACCGGTGGGACTTTGGCATGTGTCATGCCGGCATCCTGCAGCTCTGTGAGTATTGAACTATTTGATTCCCGCATTTCAACCTACTTGATACATTTTCATGTTCATTACTATGTTATATCTTTTAACCATTTTCTTTATAGATTATGTCTATGCATCAACCCCTGAAGAATGAGACTGAACTCACGAACTCACGAAACGCGTTGGGTCACCATAGATGCTATGACACTGTTTGAGTACTGTATGCAATCATGTAATGGATCTGTATATTTGGGCCAACTGTTTGGCATTATGACACCCTTTTCCAGTGTTATTGCTGGCATATACTCAATAAACCTGTACTATGTTTTTATTACTGGCTGTGTGGCCTGTGGCTTCATCTAGAGGCCCAATGGGCAAAACTCTGCAATTGTAAGCACAGATTTCTGCACTGGGATATTTTACAGTAATCGGCTGTGCCACAGCATGAGTCTCACACACTCATTGCTGTAATCAGAAGCTGCAACACAACACAGACCCCAGCACTTCCAGCCAGTACAGGTCCCGTCACAGGGGCAAACACTACGCACACTGTGACCAGTTCAGCAACTGTCACACACTGCCAGGTACGAATGTGAGTAAGACTGAGATTCAAATTGTGCTGCTACAAGTGTCGGCAGTGGTGACTCAGTCACCGCAGAAAGAGCAGATGTGTGACAGAGCCGAGAGAGAAATACTCCACATTTATAGGTGTGAG
This sequence comes from Glandirana rugosa, assembly GCA_018402905.1. Classification (NCBI taxonomy): domain Eukaryota; kingdom Metazoa; phylum Chordata; class Amphibia; order Anura; family Ranidae; genus Glandirana; species Glandirana rugosa. The sequence continues at coordinate 406,952 of BLSH010511195.1, read as the reverse complement.
CAATTCTGCATTGTAGTAAAAACGCAAGGCCAACTTGAACCAAACAATCTATTTATCGTCACATGAAAACATAACAACATAATCCCAATAATAATAATAATAATGTTTTAAAGCGTCTCCATGCTTCTAATGCACAGACATCTAGGAACATATGAAATTAGGAGGTGTGTGTGGCCACAACACCCACTTAGCATGTCATAGCAGATGCGATCTGAACCAGGAAGAAAAGTAAAATTGTTGTACACACGAGTCAACAGTTGTACGACCGCTTGTTGTACAACAAAAGTTTTCTAGTCTGCTCATCCAACTTCTGTTGTACAACCGTTGTACCGTGTGTACGGGCCTTAAGACGTAAAGAAAGGTAAGCAATGACATGGGCATAAATCCTCAAAAACATGCCAAGATTAGAGGTGACATTTCTATATTTTAATCCACCCTGGTGTTTGCAGGGCTTTCAATAAGCCTGGTGTTGAGAAGGGGGTGTAATAAGAATAGAGAAGGGGTGGAATGATAATGCTGAGTAGAAAGGATGGGGATTTGTACAAAACACACCTTCATTTTCTAAAAGTTAGCTGACACCACTAAAACAACCAGCTCATGTACTACTTGGCCCAATGGTCTGCACAGCCTCAAAAGACTTCTAATTGAGCCTTATCATAAAATTGCCATGTCATAAGACCTCTAGCAGAGCCATCAACTGAGTCTAATGTATCCTGGTTGTAATTGGGTGTTGTAAATAAAGTCAGAACTTGCTCATAGCTATTGCAAATAGTCATAACACAGTCTAGGAATGGTTTAAAGCAAATACACATTCCGGTCTGTAACTACCGGTATCAGAACCAAATCCTATTCATAGTTCATAATTAGTATGTAATAGACATAGACATATCTTCATTAAACATGCCTATACTATAATGTACAGAAGGCAAATTGGTCACATTACATCTCCTAAGATCATGTTTAATGTCTATCAAATTCTGAGGTCATTCTGTGAAATATGTTGGTTATTGGACTGCAAAACATGGCCACCTGAAAATATGGATATAGATAATAAAATTGCTATTGCTGGAGCATCAGAAAACACTTCAACGCCCCTCGTACTCTTTGCATGGTTAGATTTATTGTTTATTTTGGCAAAAGTCCTCTTCAGGGGCCATAAAAGTCCTACTAAGGATACTGGAAGAGTCATTTATAAGAGAATCAGTGACTCTGCCAGAATGAATTTAAAAGAGAAGTATGATCTTTTTTTTTTCAAATAACGCAGATTGCTCAATTCTCATAGTTGCCATCTTGCCCGAGCTTGGACCGGCTCTGTGCCATCAGCTGACTGTCTGCTGAAAACGGGTCACAGGAGTGCAAAATGAACTGCACTCCTGTGATCCACAGACGTACAGCCAAACAAGCTTTAGCTGTACTTCTCCTTTAATCTGAAGCCAACTGGACCCTGCGCTAGAAACAAAGACCAGGCAAACTTTTTCCATTAGAAAGATTTTTTAAATTGTTAGGCTGAAAGCAAACATTTAGTATATTGCAGCTTACCAATTCTTAGCTGGGATGGCTGCATTCTTTTTCTTTTCTATTTTCATCTGGTGACCCAACCAATAAGTCTGTTCTTATGCAGTTACGGGGATGAGACAAACCATTTAACACTGACAGGGGAGTGTACAATGATCAGCTTTATTTGTGGAAAACCTTTATCCCAAAAGGAAGACAACTGTTTACTGTAACTGCTTTTAGAGTATTGGCTGCAGTTTGGCTTCAATTTGTTAGTGTTTCTAAATCTGCTAGTACATCTGACACTCCCCTGCTCCCAGATTCACTATACTGCTGCCCAAATGTGCCCCCTGTGTTTCTTTATCCATAGTGGGGGCACTAATACTGGCCAGATCACAAAGTAAAAACAGAGGGGAAAATGCCTAAAGAAAAATATTTGGTAAGCTTCAATACATCATTTTTTTTGGTTTTGGGTTTAAAGTTATTGTAAAAGATAGTTTTTTTTGTTTTTGTAAAATAACAAAAATTTCATACTTATCTGCTCTGTGCAAGAGTTTTGCACAGTGCGGCCCTGATCCTCCTTTTCTGGGGTGTCCCGGCGGCGCTCCTGGCTCCTCCTCTTCATCGTGTGCCCCTGTGCAGACATGCTTTCCATGGGGGCACTCACGATTCCTGCTGCTGCGTCCATTGACACCCTGGCTCCCGTGTCACTGGATTTGATTGACAGCAGCGGGAGCCAATGGCTCCTGCTGCTATCAATCTATCCAATGAGGACCCGAGACAGCGGCTGGAGCTGCTGAACTCATCACTGGAATGATTGGGCTCAGGTTGGTAAAAAGGGGGCTCTGGGGGGGGGGGGGGGGCTTCTGCAGCACAGAAGGTTTTTCATCCTAATGCATAGACTGCATTAAGGCAAAAAACCTTGAGGGTTTGCAACTCCTTTAATACCGCTTGAATCTTTGAGTGCTTTAAATAAGATATTAAAGAACCCTTGTGTCTTTGAAGAAAGACACATTCCTGCCAGAACATGGTGGTGCATGTCACTGACATTTCATAGAGTTCACAACACGTGCTTCCATTGACATGAAGTGGTGGTGGCTATGGCTTGCGGAAATGATTACCTGTGGAGTTAACCAACCTCAGTGACGATCACTTTCAGTCTACTGGCGATTCGTTGCTCCACAAGCTGGAAAATCTCTATGCAGGAGTAAGCTGAGAGTGAAGTCATCACTTTCTGGTAGCAAAGGTAGGATCTGAGACTGCTGCTGCTACAAGGGGATGGGCACAGACACAGGGCTTGGAAGGGTGTCAGGCCCTTGACTGCAAACTAGCAGTTATGTTCTTGCTAGGAAGGAATGTGACAGTGTTAAATGCTTATAACTATGTCCCTCTCTTACTTTACATTTATGCACTATATGGCAGCACGGTGATGGCCCTTTTATAAATTGTCAGAATAACATCAGGCAATGGCTAGAATTAAGCTCTATGTGTCACTGTCTCCTTCTCGTAAAGCCATCTGGGAGGTTAATCACACTATAAGTGTAAATGTCGGTGATAAAACTTGTCTTCCTTGCGTGGCATGCTGCCATTGTAAATGCCATCACCAGCCCCACAGTGCATGTATAATCACGGCTGTGGTTGCAGATATCGGAGAGCCTATATTATGCTGCAAATCTTTTATCAAGCGGCTCAGGAAGACGTTTCCTGTTGTTTTGCAGGTGCAGAAATTTCTCTGATCTGCACAATTTCTGTTTGGTTGGCGAATAAAAATCATTCTTCTGGGTTTTTATAAAGTAGGTCAGAAGAGTGTCATAGCATTTCTATAGAGGAGACGACTGTATGAAGTTCTCTACCCAGCTACATGCAGTTCAGGGCTTTTCAAAAGATGTGTTTGTGGAGTGCCAGAGCCAAGGATAAGTTTAAAGTATCTGTAAATCCTCACCTTGTGAAGAAACCCATTCAGTTTAAAATAGAAATTAGAGGCAAAACATGTGTGTGTATATGCATATGTATAAAAAAAACATTTTTTTCCCACCTTTTTTTATTTATAAGTGATCACATACCCTCTGTTCTCAGCTGCATAAGGAGCTCAGAGAGTTAGGGGAGGAGAAACAACAGTACAATAATCTTCCCAGCGAATGGCTGTGAAGGGGGACAATGATCATTGGAGGAGAGCAGGCTGCATTCTCAGGACAGCTAGAAATCTAGGACTGGCAGAAACACCAGAGATTTCACACAAGGGAAGAAATACAAAGAGAACAGGATACTTTTTTCATGCAAGTACATGGTACAGCGGCACATATCAGGAATATGAAATGCTGGGTTTTCATATTCTTTATCATCCAGATCAGCACTCTGTCAACTGGGAGGCACTGGACAACTCAAAAGTGTATGTAAAAGATGAGCGTGTCACTTTATGATGAGTCTAGTTAAAGTGGAGTTCCACCAGCTTAAAAGTCAGCAGCTACCAAAAGTGTAGCTGCCGACTTTCAACAATCGGACACTCACCCATCCCACGCTCCAGCGTTGCGGCCGCCCGGCGCTTCGCTCTCCCCCCCCCCCCCCCTCGGTGGCGCCGGCATCACAAGTGTGGGTGCCCGGCTTTGGAGAGTCGCGCTGGCGTATCTTCTGGGACCTGTGACGTGTCCCAGAAAATCTCTGGGTGGGAGGGGGGGAAGAAGGTGAACTTCCTTCCTGTTCCGCGGCGCCAGGACAGGAAGTGCAGCTGGCACCCTGTCAAAACAGGGTCCCAACTGTCCTCCCAAAAAAATGACATGCCAATTGTGGCATGTCGGGGCGACACCTCCCCTTGAAGCGGAAGTTCCACTTTTGGGTAGAACTCCGCTTTAAAATGTTATTTTTCTTGACAAGAGGTCAGTAGATAAAACCAATGCATTTTGGAGTATATACTGGTTTTAAAAAAAAAAAAAAACTTAGGAAGGTTGCAGTACCCATCTCCTTGCAACTCGAGCTGCAACCTTCTCAACTTCCTTTTTTTGCAATTGTTGTCCAGTATATATTCCAATCATTTCCAGCATTCAAGCCCTAATGAAAATAAAGTTGTGAGCCCCCGAAGGGCACTAGTTTACATTTCTGACCTGTTGTCAAGATAAATAAACTTTTACTGCACTTGTGGTCCCCTTATTCTTTAGATAATGCATAAGGCGCTATGTCAAAACAATGACAATGAGCCCATAGGTGTGCACAGCCTACTGCATTAGGGTGTGCACCCCAAATTTATAAAAACATAGACGGTGTTAGTAGGGCAATGGATGGTGTCTGCTCCTGTGAGCTTACAATCTAATAGGGAGGGGCTGGTCAAACAAAAGGAACTGTGAGGGATGAACTGATGGGACGGATAAAAGATTTGGTTATTAGTTGAAGGCAGGCTAGGCTTCCCTGAAGAGATGAGTTTTCAGCGATCGCCTAAAAGTGGACAGAGTAGAAGATAGATGGGGTGGGGAGTTCCAGAGGATGGAGAAGTCCTGGTGGCGAGTATGGTAGGAGGAGACAAGGGAGCTGGGAGGATCAGAGAGCAGTGGCGGCTCGTGTTTTTTTTTTGGGGGGGGCGGCAAACAACCACCCCACCCCAGTCGGTCGGACGGCGGCACCCCCCCACACTGTCCAGTCCCACACTTAATACATTTAGGTCGCCTCCTACGGGCTGCGGGCATTGGCTTCCATCGTGTCTCCTCCCCCTCTGCATCACAGCGGTTTTCGCCGCGCATCTCCTCCCTTATCCTAGGCGTCCAATAGGATCGCCTGTCCTTTCAGCCAATTGGGTGACGGGTCTCAGGACCCCCTTCCTGATTGGCCGGGAGGAGGATCAGGGTGACAATCGTGATTATTCATTCACTATTGTCACACAACTTGGTGGGCATGGAGCACAGTGCTCTGCTCCCCGAGCTCACCCATTTTTGAAGCCTATTATCCTGCCTCCTCCTAACAAACACAATTCCTATCTTCATCAGCTCATCCCCCACAGTTATTGCCCTTTTTGTATCGTTTAACCCTCCCTCCTAGATTGTAAGCTCTAACGAGCAGGGTCCTCTGATTCCTCCTGTATTGAATTGTATTGTAATTGTACTGTCTGCCCTAATATTGTAAAGCGCTGCGCAAACTGTCATCGCTATATAAATCCTGTATAATAATAATAATATTAGAGCCTCTGGCTGTAATCATGTGCTTCAAAAAAACAAAAAAACCCCGATTGGAATCCATGCGTCCAGCACCCCCCATGTAGATTAGGGGGCCGGACGCATGGATGGGGGAGGCAGCTCGGGGCAGAGTTGTAAATGGCTTTGAATGTTATTGTTAGAGTTACTATACTTCTTAGGGTAACTTTATAAGTCTGCATGAATAAACCCCAGACATGTCATAATATACAGCAACAGCATCATATTTTTCAGAAAAGCTCTACTTTCTGTCAAAAGAGAGTTCAAGTTAGTGAGTTTGCCTAGGCTGAGATGATGTCATCAGTCTGCTGAAGGCAGGAGGAAGCATTTCCTCAGTCTCCTCTCCTCTAGTGATCAGACTGTACATTGTAACTTTGTAGCACATCAAAAGATGAGGAGCTGATCTGCCAGACATCAGAGAATATAGCCAAGAATTGCACTGGCACCAGGCTTTACATGACCGTGCCATCTATGAGCCAATGTCTCAGTCCAGGAGGTAGATGGTGATCCTGGATGATGGCCAAAAGGTAGTGCTCTCCTTCCTGAGGAAAAAGCAGATGAAGGCTTTGTCAGGAGGAGTACCATATTCTCTGTGAGAGGTAATAAATACCTGGAAGTGTTACTCTGGCACATTACTTGGCATACTGCATTTAGGCTGAATTACAAATAATGTCTGTCCATTAATAAATGTAAGCAGTGTAAGTAGCTCAATGTGACTTGATATCGGCCTCTTGCAGTCCCTATACAGCAGAGCTCAGGCTGGGGGAGGGAGAAGCAGTACAATGAGCCATTCAGGTGTGTTGCAGTGCAAGGAGTATGCTAATAGGAGAGGACAGCAGTGTGACAGAGAGGTAAGCATAGCAGTCTGCTGCTTCTCTTTTACTGTCCAATTACAGCCCTAGAAAGGGACAAGACCTGTAAGTGTTAAAATTAACAGCAGCAGAGAAAACCCAGGTCTCTTGTCCTGCCAGACAGGGCTGTGTTTGTGTGTCAGTGCTGTGTAAACCTCAGGACTGGATGGACAGAAATACAAATCCTTTGGCAGGCAAAACTGCTCTCACACATACACTATTTTGTCAGAAGTATTGGGACGCCTGCTTTTACACGCACATGAACTTTAATGGCATCCCAGTCTTAGTCTGTAGGGTTCAATATTGAGTTGGCCCACCCTTTGCAGCTATAACAGCTTCAACTCTTCTGGGAAGGCTGTCCACAAGGTTTAGGAGTGTCTATGGGAATGTTTGACCATTCTTCCAGAAGCACATTTGTAAGGTCAGGCACGGATGTTGGGACAAGGCCTGGCTCGCAGTCTCCACTCTAATTCATCCCAAAGGTGTTCTATCAGGTTGAGGTCAGGACTCTGTGCAGGCCAGTCAAGTTCCTCCACCCCAAACTCACTCATCCATGTCTTTATGGACCTTTGTGCAGTGGTGCGCAGTGATGCGGGAACAGGAAGGGGCCATCCCCAAACTGTTCCCACAAAGTTGGGACCATAAAGTTGTCTAAAATGTCTTGGTATGCTGACGCCTTAAGAGTTCCCTTCACTGGAACTAAGGGACCAAGCCCAACCCCTGAAAAACAACCCCACACCATAATCCCCCCTCCACCAAATGATTTGGACCAATGCACAAAGCAAGGTCCATAAAGACATTAATGAGTGAGTTTGGGGTGGAGGAACTTGACTGGCCTGCACAGAGTCCTGACCGCAACCCAATAGAACACCTTTGAGATGAATTAGAGCGGAGACTGTGAGCCAGGCCTTCTCGTCCACATCAGCGCCTGACATCACAAATGCGCTTCTGGAAGAGTGGTCAAACATTCCCATAGACACTCCTAAACCTTTTGGACAGCCTTCCCAGAAGAGTTGAAGCTGTTATAGCTGCAAAGGGTGGGCCAACTCAATATTGAACCCTATAGACTAAGACCGGGATGCCATTAAAGTAGATGTGCGTGTAAAGGCAAGTGCCCCAATACTTTTGACAATATAGTGTATCTTTCATCTTAGTATTTAGTAGTTTGCTTGGGGTTAAGCACTAAAGCGGAGTTCCACACTGTTTTTTGTTTATTAAAAGTCAGCAGCTACAAAAAGTGTAGCTGCTGACTTTTAATAAACAGTAACTTACCTGTCTCCCGGTCCAGTGACGGCTGCTCCCGAAGCCTCGCTCGTCTCCCCGCTCCTCCCGACGGCCCCGCCATTCCTAGTGTGGGCACCCGGCCCACTGCGCATGCGCGAGTCACGCTGCGCATCCCTAGTGGCCAGGCAATCTTCTGGGACCTGTGACGTGTCCCAGAAGATTGCCAGGAAGGAGGCGCCGCCTAGGAGGAGTCGCCTAGGCGGCCCAGAGGCGGAAGGTGGAAGAGGGACAGGAAGACCCTCTGAAACCTTGGGACACACTCCCCCCCAAACAAATGACATGCCAAATGTGGCATGTAAGGGGGTGAGGAGTGCTTAAAGCGGAAGTTCCATTTTTGGGTGGAACTCTGCTTTAAAGCCTGACTCCCAAGAAACTTGAAAGTTATTCCTTACAGTGGGGCTGTGCCTGCACCGCAATGCTTAATTGCTTGTTTAGGTCTAGGGGACTTGTTTAAGTAAATTTACTTTCACGATCCTCCGCTCTGCTACACCAGCCCCTGCAGCATCTTTCACCCCTCTCCTCCAGTGGTTTAAGGTCCTGACATCATCAAGACACATGCAGAGTCCATAGGCCTGCACTGGATGTAAGGATGCAGAGGGACAGTCCAGAGCATAGGAACATGCTGCCTGCTGGAGAAGCAGAAGATCAGACAAGTGCTTTTACTCTCCCTTAGACTAAGGCCACTTTCACACTGAGGCGGTTTTCAGGCATTTTAGCGGTAGAAATAGCCTCTGAATCACGCCTGAAAACCGCCTCAAAACTCCTGCCCATTCTTCTCAGTGTGACTTTTCACACTGGGGCGGTGCGCTTGCGGGACGTTCACAGAAGTCCTGCAAGCAGCATCTTTGGGGTGGTGCAGGAGCTGTGTATATACCCCGCTCCTACACCACCCTGCCCATTGAAATGAATGGGCACTGCTGCTGAAGAGCTAGCACAGCTCTTTGGCAGCGGCACTTTTAACCCCTTTTTAACCCTCTCGGGGGGTGGGCTAAAAGCGCTGCGCTCCCGTGTCAACAGCGGCTGTGCTTTGCCAGTAAAACGCTGCTAAAACTAGCAGGTTTTACCGCAGTTGCACTGCATGGGATAGCAGTGTGAAAGTGGCCTAAGCAAGCATTTAACCCTGGAAGTGCAGATGCAGCCGCATTGCATGGGATAATTTTCACCTTATTCTTTAGCCGGTTTCCTATCACCTTTTTACAGAGTAGAACAATTACCAGATTGGCCTATGAATAGGTTACTATATATTTTCTGTATAATCCCCAAAGAAGTTCTGTAGCAGTTTCCCAGCATGTAGGCACTTTTTCATGCCCCCGAATGACAGACAGTGAACAATGCCAACGTCAGAATATAAACACAGCAGAATCCCATCTGCAGCCTGGAAGGGGGCGGGGCTCATCCGCTTTGCACCGTGGGTACCAAACCAAATACAATGTGGTCAGGTGTGATTCACAGTACAAAGAATATTCCACAATATACACAGAGATAATTCCATCCCCAATAGGTAAATATAGACATTACAGTACAGATTCAGCTGTGTGATTTCCAGTTTCCAGCACTGTTTGTTTACCATTTCTATTAATATCATATTTGCCACATTTGTCACTGATAATAATATAACAAAGTGATTATAAAGGGAAAAATGTTTTTAAAATAACAATCATATTATACTTAGAGCCGGTTCACACGGGCAACTTGCGCTCCAACTTGAGTGGCCTCAAGTCGCCCCAAGTGGCTTGAAGGGTGAAATCCAATTGAAGTGAATGGGAGTCGTCTTATTGTACACTACTGGAGTCGCTCCGACTTCAGAAAAGGTTCCTGTACTACTTCTAGGCGACTTCTATCCGACTTGTGCCTATAGAATTCAATGGAAGTCTCCTCCAAGTCAGGTTCCCACATCTATATTGAAACGACTTTACAGTTTTAAAGAAAATCATTTTTGAAGGCAACCCCCTCCCTCCCTTCTCTGATTGGCCACAGGCAAAGTCCCCTTGGTATGGAGTCGTGTTGTAAGTTGCCTGAAGTCACGCTGAAGTCGCGTTACAAATCGCCAAGCAAAATCGCGCCGAAGTCGGATTGCCGGTGCAAACGCAGGCTTACGTGTGTAATGGTTTTGCGCAGAGTAACCCCGATCCTCCTCTTCTTGGTTCCCTCGTTCTTGGCTTCTCCCCGCTGCTGAGCACCCCCATAGCTGCTGTGCTTGCAGTGAGGCTCACTGGTGTGAATGAGCCCTTACATTTATTTTGTTCTTTCCTTTATAAGTAGGGATTGCTTAAAATGTTACAAATGTATATGGTGATTTTTAATTAATGCAGTTAGGAATATGAAATGTTGGGTTTACACAGGGGCGTACCGATAGGGGTCTCAAATGTGACCGGGCCCCATGCTCTAGGGGGCCCATGGGACTCCCCTGCGCCGAAATACATACTACCCAGCATGGTGCGAGGGAGCATCAGACGGGGGGGGGGGTTGCAGGAGGCGGAGAGTGAGATATGACGTGCAGGAAAACGAGCAGACAGCAGCCTTGTGTCCCCCTGGACAGTGATAGCATGGCGGGAGCACGCATGAGCCAGACTGGTATGTTAATTGTAACCCTGTGCCATGTCCCTGAGCCTGATCAGTGGAAAGGGCCACTTGCTCAGAGGGAAGGGCCCCAACTGAGGGTCAGGGGGGCCCTTCATGGTTTCTTGCACCAGGGCCCTGAAGGTTCTAGTTACGCCTTTGGGTTTACATATTCTTTGGGTTCATTCACACTGCATCTCAGTGAAGCTCAAAGAAGCGGCTCCTACAGGCCTTTGAGCTCTCATTTTTATCAGTCTGGAAACTCCCCTCTATGTTAGCCAATGTGTCTTTTCAGGAGTTTACAGACATATGCTCTTACGGGCAGAAAAACCCCCCACTAAACTCATGTTTTTGAGAATCGCTTTCAAGCAGAAAAGACGCCTAAGTGCCCAAAAACGCATAAAAAAAGCAAAAAAATAAAAAAATAATGAGCTGAGGTGAGGGTTTGTGGAAAAAAAAAGCTTATGCTCAAAAAAGCTCATCTGAGCTCAATAAAAACACGCAAAAGAGCACAAAAAAGCACAAACTTCTTCAAGCTTTTACGGCAGAGAAATAAAAGCTCAGATACCTGTAGAAGCAACTTTTCTTTTTCTTTTTTTTTAAGCTGCAGTGTGCATGAGCCCTTTGATATGTGCCAGCCCCTGTACCATGTACTTGTATGAAATAGTCTCCTGTTCTCTTTGTATTTCTTCCTTTATGTGAAATCCCTGGTGTTTCTGCCAGTCCCTCAGCTTTTTTATTAAAAAACTGACAACACTAGGCTTTGAGAGCACAGTGTGGTCAGTTCTCTAGCTGTGCTGGGAACTCAGTCTGCTTTCCTCCAATGATCAGACTTGTACTGACACGCCCCGTCTGCACAGCCATTCACAGGGAAGCTCAGTGTGCTGCTGTTTCTCCCTGAGCCCCCCCCCCCAGCTCTTATTCAGCTGAGAACAGAGGGTATGTGATCACTTATAAAATAAAGGGGGGGGGGGAAGGTATTTTTAATGGTTTTTTTGTTAATCTGTAAACAAATGTTTGCTTTTCATTTCTACTTAAACCCAATGGGCTGTTTTACAAGGTGAGGGTTTACATATACCAAGCACTACCCATCCCACCACCCATCTAATCTCAAAAAGGCTCCCCCAAGGACTATTCTGACTATTAAAAAAAGAACAACTCAGAGGGAGATCTTTAACCACTTAAGGACCGGAAGGATTTCCCACTGTAGGACCAGAGCACTTTTTGCGTTTCAGCACTGCGTCACTTTGACTGACAATTGCGCGGTCGCGCGACGTTGTACCCAAGCGAAATTCAAGCCCTTTTCTTTTGGTGGTATTTGATCACCTCTGCGTCACTTCTGATCACCGCTATAAAAAAAAGAGCGACAATTTTGAAAAAAAACAATATCTTTTACTTTTTGCTATAATACATATCCAAAAAAATATATATTTAAAAAACAAATTTATTCATCAGTTTTGGCTGATATATATTCTTCCTCATATTTGTGGTAAAAATTAATTTATGGCCTTATTACTATTTTTTTTTCTACTAGTAACGGCGGCGATCTGCGATTTTTATCGGGACTATTGGCGAGAATATGTCAGACATTTTTGACACTTTTTTGGGACCAATGACATTTATACAGTGATCAGAAATGAAAATAGCCACTGATTACTGTGTAAATGTCATTGGCAGTAAAGGTGTTAACCTGCAGGGGGCGATCTAGGGGTTAACTGTGTTCCCCTAACTGTGAGGGGGCTGGGCTACCAGGGGCATAAGAGATCTAACTGATCCCAGTGACAGGGATCAGTAGATCTCTCACATGCCGCCTGACAGAACCTGAACCGCCGTGTTTACATTGGCAGTTCCCCGTTTTTCTGCTCTGCCAGGCAATCGCGGGTAGCCGGCTGACATCGAGAGCTCCGGCCTGCTAGCCGCGCACAAGCGAGCTGCCGTTAATAGACGGTGATTCGTGGGATCGTGCCACTCTGCAGCAGTAAATGTACACGGCGCGTTCGGCAAGCGGTTAAAGAGCCGCTAGAGATGAGCCACTGGGACATAGTGCCTAATAATCTTACAGTAAATACATACCAGTAATGGATGGAATCAGCCGATAGCTGCGGTACAAGCTGCGGAGCAAGATAGATATTGCTAAACTTTTCCTGCAGTATATTTGCACCTTTCCCATCGGGCGATTCCGAAGTAGATTGGTTTTGGATGCTCCATCTGTGTGCCGCGGCTATCGGCTGATTCCATCACCTTCACCTGCCATCAGTCCTATAGAGGTTTTTAAGGACTTACTACACTGCATTTTGTTTTTGCCTTCTCATTGCGGCATAGACTTGCTTCCAATGATTAGTGGCCCATTCAGTTAGTGTTTCCTCCCTGATCCATCCACGTTAGACTGCCTTACTGCGATGGCTATGTGATGTGTGCGGATGAATATGTCTGGCAAGCGTCTAGACGGTTTGTTTTATAGAAAGCATTGTCTTGTTAATGTTTTGGTGGTGGTGTCTGTGCTTTGTGATTTTTTTATTGGCTATATTTTTCAATAAATTTGTATCTTTTTTATATTTCATTATTGGTATGTATTTACTGTAAAATTATTAGGCACTATGTCCCAGTGGCTCATCTTTAGTGGCTCTTTAAACATCTCCATCTGAATAGTTCTTTTTTTGCCACTGAGCCCCACTCATATTGTAGTGAGTGGACGAGTACCAGGGGCAATGCGGTTTTGGTGTGCCTCCATGTGGATTGTGTGAGTCCCATTCTTTTAATGTAATGACTATTCTTACTAACCTGTGTAAGAAGAGTCTGACTACTTACCTATTTTCAGGCCACCCCGATCCGATCACATGATCTGGCTCCTCTGTGTCAAGACAGCGCAGCCTCTGGCAAGAGGAGGGAGTGCTGACAATGGATACGTCATTGAAGCCTATGGGTGACGTCACTGCTCCCAGGTTTACTAGGTGTTGTCTGAGTGCTCTCTTCTCTCCCCCTGAAGTTGCCCTGGCTGACAGGGAATGGATCATGTGACCAAACCAGAGCATCCTAAAAATAAGTAAGTATACACATTTTTATTACACAGGTTAGTCGGAATAGGTGTTATGGTGTGTGTGTGTGTGGGGGGGGGGAGGCATGTTTAAGATCTGGAATTTCACCTTAAAAGAGGCGCTTTAGTCCCCCTCCCCCAAAAATAAAATAAAAAAATTACTGTAGCTGTTGACTTTTAATATATAATAAGGACATTTTCCTGTCCAAAGTTGCAGCGCAGTCCTTACCCAAATAAATTTTTCAATGGGCTTCAGGTCCAGCCACCGGCTTCCTAACTAAGGGAAACCGGCAGAGAAGCCTTGAGGCTCCACAGCTGGCTTCCCACTTATGCATGCGTGAGCCCCGCTGCGCTTTGTGAATGGTCCCACAGTCTTCTGGGACCTGTGATGTATCCCAGAAGGCTGTGAGCATGTGGGTGGGGGAGGGTAAACTCCTGCTTGGATCACTGCGGTGATCCGGGCAGAAGTGGGAGCAGGTACCTGTCAGGAGCAGTTACCTCTCAAAACCAGGTACCTGCTCCCTCTATCCCCATAAAAACTGCCAAATGTGGTGGGGGAAATAAGTGGAACTTCCCCTTTTGGGTGAAGTTCCGCTTTAAAGTGGTTGTAAATTCAGTGCTCACAATTACTGGCAGAGCCCCTCTGTTGTGTCAACCCATACTACACAGTGTTTGTGGTTTCTTCTTAATACATTCTGCAGCTAAATACCTTTTTTCACATTGCCACCTTGTGGTCACATGACTGCCCGCCACTCTCCTTCCCCAATCTAAGCACTACAGTGAGAGGGGCTGAGATTCCCCTCTGACCTCAGCGGGGTGGTCACATGACCGCACATTGGAGATGTGAAATAAGGTATTTAGCTGAAAAGTTTAAAAAAGGCACATATGCTGTGTAGCATATCTTTTGTTATATATAACAGGGGGGCTGGCAGTAATTGTGATCACTAACTTTACTGCCACACAGAATAGCGGCAGGAGGGGCGGGTTTGTCGATCAGCTCACACAGTAGGAAGTGACAGGCAGGGAGGGAGGAGGGGAGAGAGAGGCTAAACATAGCAGGATGACTGGGCATGTAAACTGACCACGGTATCATGGATCAGCAGCTATGATTACCATGGTCAGCACACCTAGGGGGACACAGGAACAGGCAGGATCAACCAGTTATGTAACAGCATAGAAAGGGACAAATTATATAGCACAAGCACTATGCAGCTCAACATGCTTTTTAGGGTTACAACATCTTTAGGTAACTTGGTGTTACACCCTGAAGAAATGTAGGCCCTTAGGGGCAGTGGAGATGTGGTTTATTTTTGCTGTGTGCTAATGGAATTAAACTTTCTAAACACTGACATCTCAACAGCCATCAGCCGGTTTCAGAAAAAAAGAGCCTAAATGGTTAAATCATTTAATTATAAATGAGATTTTGCAGGTGCTTTTGTTATTACCTGGCACATGCACCCTTTAGAAACCGAGACAGATAAAAGGGAAATTCTTCCACTAACAGTCATTTCCTGTAACCTTCATTATTTACTTATTTTACAGACACTCATAATGAGAGAAGACCCTGAAGAGAAATGTAATATCCTAAGAGCCATGGTACAACCAATAAGACCAGGGTCAGCTTCAAGAACCCCCAGTCTGACCCCTTCTTTGGAACAAGTTACATGGTCAAGGGGCAGGACTGTGACAACTATGATCTTAGGGCCAGTTCACATCATAAAAATGCACTCCAGATGCATTCCACATATGCTTCTGCATGTGCGTTAACATGTTCCAGTGCGTTTTTTATGCGTTTCCGATTGCATTCCAGGCGCTTTTTTTCTTTTTTCCTGTTTTATTTTCACTATGCTAGGGCCCAATGCATTTGTGATGTGTTCCAGTGCGTTTTACAGCGTAAAATGCAACATGTTCTACTTCTTTTTATGGAACTAGAAAGCCCTGGAACTGCAAGCACCGGTGTGAACTATGCAATTGGAAACCATATAACCTACTTTCCATGTGTTTTTGATGCAGAAAAAAACGCACTGGACTGCATGTGGTGTGAACTGGCCTTCAAACTAGAGAGCAGTCTGAACTGCAGAAGTGAGCAGCACAGTGTACAACCCCCATCAATGCATAGCAGCCAGCCTAAATCACATATATTTTCCTGATAAGTACAGCATGCTTAGTAGTGTGCCAGTGTAACATGTCCAAGTATGTATTACCTCCCACAGATATCACAGAACTCCGCATAATGCCTTTTTCTGCTTTTCTCTCCAGAAAGACAACACCATCTTTATTCAGGTATCACACATGGTCACAATCTCCTTCTTGCACATGCTCAGAGAGGACACAATCCTGTACATCCTGCTGCCTGTACCGTTCTTAGCTGTGTTCACAAATGTCTGATGCAGATATGAAAGCCTTGTGAATTTTTTTTTTTTGTTCCATATTTTTTTATTGAAAGTAGGAAATAACAAATATTGCATAAAAACAATGACTAAGTAGTACAATTAACAGGTGTCATCGTACATGAACATAGTACAGATAATTTAAAAAAATAGGTAGGGTGCAATGGTAAATAATAACTAAATGATAATAATTCATCATGAGTAGAAGAAATGGAGAGAAGATTAAACTCCCACCTGATGCACTTGGCACGGGTAATTATAAAGCAACAGGTTACAAGGGAGAATATGGACCGCGTAGAAGAGGGCCTCAGAGGAGTACCTTGTAAGGCCCTGACCACATATATTAGGTAAAATCTGAAGGAAAAGATGATTGAGATCTGAGGAAAGGGTAAGAAGAGAGAGAAAGGCTGGTGATTTTTTTATAGTCACATTGTGGTAAAGTTCTTGTTTTACAAATCAGAACCATTAAACAAAAGCTTTAAACATTTCTGACAAGTAATGGCCTCTACACACGGTGCAATTATCGGCCGAAACCGGTCAGGCTTTAGAGTCCAATCTATTACATTGATGTTTTTACGATTTATTTTTTTTTTACTAAATTTAACTTTGGCACATGGGTGTCTACGTATTGACCATTCTGCTGTTCCTCCATCTGCTGGGCCGCACAGAGAGCAAATATTGCTATAGCAAGATGCATCAAGCATGGAGTTTGCATGTTCTCCCTGTGCCTCTGTGGGTTTCCTCCCACACTCCAGAGGCATGCTGTTGGGGGACTATATACAGCGAACATAAATTTCCGCCGCTCTGGTATATAAAGTGTCTCTGTCATCACTTAGCCACGACCCTGACAATGTCTTTTTGATGACAAAATGCGCTGGGGTTGGGTGGCAAGCAAATTTTTAAAATAAATTTTGACTTAATATTCAAGCCATTTCTTGATATACAAGTAACTTCACAACTGAGTATACAAAAGAAGAGAGGCACCTCTAAGTGTAGCAATTGGTTACATTTAATGAAGGTACAAAATTTAGCAACTCACATGGTTGATCACTAAAACAGGCACATCTAAGTATGCAGGCATCCGGGGGTAAAGCTGTCCACATAGACCGTCCTCCACACCGCCATCAACGTCATCCCTTCCACGTTGCACTCCACAAGCGCTTCAAGCCTCGCTTTCAGATCGCTCTACTGCAGGATAGTCTTCCCGGTCAGGATTGTAGACTGACAGCGGTGAGGGCCGGCGGTGCAGAGGACGGTCTATGTGGACAGCTTTACCCCGGATGCCTCCATACTTAGATGTGCCTCTTCTAATCATCAACCATGTGAGTTGCTAAATGTTGTACCTTCATTAAATGTAACCATATTGTTACACTTAGAGGCGCCTCTCTTCTCTGTAGCTCCTGCTGGATTTTGCTTCTAATCCCCTTGTGGAGGCGGCCATTTGTGGATGGACATTTTATGGTTACACAACCTATCACATTGCTATAATCTTTTTATTTGGACTATAAACGAAAAGACTTATGAATAAATGGTTGCAGAACTAATTATTTCTTATGGGGAAATTTGCTTTGATATACAAGTCCTTTGGATTACAAGCATGTTTCCGGAACGAATTATGCTCACAATCCAAGGTTTTACTGTACCTGAAATAATCATTTGTATTTTTCTCCCAATTGCAGCGCATTTATCCTTGGACACGATAGGGGAATGAGGGATAATTATCAAGCAAATTAGTGACACAATTAGACAGAATCCTAGGCAGCCAAATAAGACAGATTTGTACAGGTCTGTGACCAATTTGTCACTATAGCTTTAATGGAATGGAATTCTAAACATGCGCACAATGAAGAAGTGGTCAGGGTCAGGTTTTACTCTGTAGCATGGCTTCTTTACAGCAGCTGAGGGAGGAATTGCAACCTTGCAGCAAACCTGTCACTTGATCTGTCTCACTGCTTCTATTCAGCATTGCCTTGCTGTACAACACAATTAATACATATCCCCCTCTTTTTGGTAAAAACATGCCGAAGGAGAGCAAAGGAAAAAACACTTGTGTGCACATGGCCCTTCTCAGGCATAGTTGCATTGTGCGCACCACAAACCCCCCCCCCCCCGCCCCCCCCACACAGGCTGCCCTGTTCTGCTCCTTGTCTTGCGGTTGATGACACAAAATCAGAATGTGCAGGCTGAGGTCTCTGCCATGGAATTTGGGACTTGCTAATAATAAAGACCACAGAACAGGCTGTGTACATCAGATGTGAATTACAGCCTTCTAAGCACTATAAACCGAGGGCCAGAAATTGAGCAACAATACCAGAAGGCTGTTGATCCAGGCGGGATTGAAGCCAGGGCTATAAAAGCAGAAAAGTGCAGAATCCGGCCAGTCGTCTTTATACAGCAACAAAGAATCTGAACAATGAGGCTGCGAGAATCAGAACAATGCAACGAGTTCATAAACAAGAAAAGAGACTGGCGGAACACAGAGAGGGGTCAGAGGACAAGTAAACGCTGCGATGAAACAATGTCAGGCCTACAGATAAAGATATTTTTATATTTCTTGAAAACAATGAGGTTGATTAATAGGGAAGGGAGACACCCTTGACACTCCCCATTACTAGAATACACGCACGTAAGGGTCCAGTGTCATCATGTCCAATAATTGTGCGGTTGCCATTCATCGGAATTCACCCAGACACCATACTGTCATATCCCCCTTTACAGATATTATTATGACACAAGGCCAGTTCATCCACAAGAGACTCATTAACCAGTTGCTGACCAGCCACCGCAGTTGTACTGCGGAAGGTTGGCTCGGCTGCGCAACCCGCCGTCATTGTACGTCGACCTCGCATGCGCGATTTGCCACTAGTAACGCGCCTACTGCGCACTCCGTGAGCGTTCCCGCGGGTTGGGTGGACTCAATGTCCGCTGGCGACCCGCGATCGCCTGTTAGAGTCAGAATGGACATCTGCCAGTGTAAACACATTAGATCTCCGTTCTGTCAGGGGACATATGACAGATCTATTGTTCCCAGTAATCGGGAACAGTTAGATCTGTCATGCCCTGGGCAGCCCAGCCCCCACACAGTTAGAACACAGTGAAGGAACACAGTTAACCCCTAGATCGCCCCCTACAATTTAACCCCATCCCTGCCAATGATATTTATACATATTTATTCTTCAGTTTAGGCCAATATGTATTCTTCTACATATTTTTGGTAAACAAAATTTTCAATAGGCATATATTGATTGGGTTGCGCAAAAGTTATCGCGTCTACAAACTATGAGAATAGATTTATTGCATTTTTATTATTATTTTTTTTTTTTTTTACAAGTAATGGCAGCGATCTGCGACATTGCAATCTTTTTATCGGGTCTGTGACGCGGCAATATTGTTTCTTTTTTTCAAAATTGCCGCACTTTTTTGTTTATAGCGCAAAAAAGAAAGCTCTATTTGTGGGAAAAAAAGGACGGTAATCTTGTTCGGGTACCACGTCGCACGACCTCGCAATTGTCAGTTAAAGCGATGCAGTGCCAAAGTGCAAAAAGTGCTCTGGTCAGGAAGGGGGTAGATCCTTCCAGGGCTGAAGTGGTTAAGATGGTTCCAGCATGTACGCCATTATACACCAAACAGGGTGGAGCCAGAGAACACAACTCTGCAAACCTCCATGCTTGTTCTGGGTCAGGGGACCAACTTCTGAAGGTGGTCATCAGTGGCAGCATAGATATTTACCACAAAAGATGCGCTTTAGTGAAAATCTAAAAGTCAAAACATTTCTGGATGTTTCCAGAGCAGATTGAAAATCGATGTTATTTGCACACTGGAGAACAAAGAATCTGTGCTGTGTTACCAGTTATGTGCATATCAATCTATGAATATCCAGAACAATAATTACTAAAACCGCATTTGGAAACAAACCTGTCCTACCATACTTTTCCACCCCTCTCTCTAACATTATGTCTGCCATAGTATCCCCCACCTTCCTCTCCTGCACATATTGCCCGTTGTCATACCCTCCATACTTCTCCAAAGAACAGCTGCGCTACCCCAAAAAATAATAAAACAACAAGATGACAACCTCTGTGGTCCACCACCAACACTGACACTCTAGATCCTTACCAGACATTATGACCCCTAAATACTGAGGTCATATAGACACATATTGTGCCTCCAGAGCATTAAAACCTCCAGGGAACCGTTCAGATTTACCCTTCGAGGCTCGATATTGGAAAATCAGTTGCAATTAAATGAGGTGTATGGCCCCTTTAAAGGGATGTTTAGCAGTGCACCTCTGCTGACACACTAATGCAGCCTCAAAATCCAAGGAGGAAATACAAAGGACTACAGTGCAGTGTTAATTTTGGCAGCAAATTTCAATTTAGTTTTAGTCTTATGACTAAAATGGCATTTTAGTTTTAGTCCCATGTTAGTCTTCTGTAATGGCTTTAGTTTTAGTCGTATTTAGTCGACTAAATCTCCAGGACATTTTAGTCGACAAACTAAATTTAGTGGTCTAAAGTCTAATGGGTGTAGTTAAATTGTAATGCATTATTTAAGCATTTCTGTACAATTTCCAAACTCATCATATAGTGCTGGAATGAAAATTCTAATATGTTATTATTTACGGTATTGAGGTATGAACATGCACTACAGACCAGTGTTCATTTTGATGTCAAATTTCAATTTAGTTTTAGTCTTTTAACTAAAATGGCATTTTAGTTTTAGTCGTGTTTTAGTAATCTCAATTGTTTTAGTTTTAGTCGTATTTTAGTAGACTAAAATGGTATTAAGTTAGTTGGCTAAAATGTTTTAGTCAGTTTTAGTTGACGAAATTAACACTGCTATAGTGCATTATCTTCTAAAATGCATGGCTTAATGTAAATAATCATATACTCACAAGGATGTAGAGAACAAACAGCAAAACATAGTGACAGCACACCACTCGAATGCGTGCGTGATGACATCACTCCCAGGCCCAGCCCCGACGCATTTCGTCTACATCGGCTATGCCCTCCACAGTATCCTGGACTTACTTACCGAACTTGACCCCGGACCCCGAACCCCATTGAAGTCAATGGGGACCCGAACTTTTCGGCACAAAAATGGCTGTAAAAAAGTCCTGGCAAGTGCTAGAGGGCTGCAAAAGTAAGTAAAATGGGGGTAAGAGTAGGACAAGTGCCCTACAAAAAATGGGGATAGGGAAAATAACTCAAAATCAAATAAAAAAAAATAAAAATGGGAAGGGGGGGTGTATATGGAGTAGGAGCCTAGAGGTTGACTAGGCCGTGACCGTGGCAGTGTAGGTGATGATTTTAGAACAATAATCTGTCCCTTACAGCAACAGCAGGAACCTGTAAAAACACGGCTTTTCAAGCCCAGGGGTAACTGAAGTTACCCCAAGCCCCAGGCCCCAGTTCAAGCCATTCATTCAGGTCCTATGACACCTCCCGTATCGGCTACATCTGCTTTACGCAGCCCCGACCCGGACCCT
>BLSH010511195.1:326278-355606 GCA_018402905.1 Glandirana rugosa | reverse complement strand
GCCTGCTGCTGTGTGTCAGCCACGCTGTACAAGGGAAAACCGGAAGCCAACTTCCGTTTTTAAGCACTTCCTGTATCAGGGCTGCACTTCCTAGAGCTACCACTGGAGGCCACCAGACCGCAGGCTGAAAACCGCATGGTTTCACAAACAAATGGACGCTGCCATTATACCCGCACGGTCGGCCACGAACGAGCGGTACTCTATCTTTCAATGGCGGTGCCCTGCCGAACACAGCGCTCCGGACGGTCGGTGCAGAGTCGAACAGTCAGTGCAACAGTGCCGTACTGCGGCTGGGGGGAGTGGGAGGGGGGAGGGGGGGGGACGGAGGCTTAACCTCACAAGGGTATTACCCAAAAATGTCCCTCTACTGAGCCCCCACCGGCCGGCTTACCACCAAAGCTGCCCAGATGCCCACTCTCCACGCCCTGAGGCGGCAGAGGGGTCCACTCACCAATCCTCAACGGGCGCAGCGGTAGCCACCGGAGCAGACTTACCATCCCCTAGGGGAGGCATGCTGCTGGCCAGGCCCTTGGACAGGCGTACCTAGTCACTGGGCTCTAGTGGGTTTTAGCCACTGGCCGCCCGCACGGAACGGGCTCTATGTGGTGGTCACCCCGAAGGGCGGTCGCATAGTGTCGGCTGGACTGGGGAAAGATTTGGATTCGAGATATCCTCTATACCACCAGCCAGCTTCTTGATAGCAGTCTTCATCAGATGAATCTTCAGGAGACCGCAGATCCCAAAGGGAACCAGGTCTACTCCTTGCACTAGGCAAAAGAAAACCGATGTGCTATGCAGAGCAGGGGGATTATATGCTGAGGTGAGGACGGCCCCCTGGGAGGGGCCAACCTACGCTTTTGATTGTTTTTGCCTAGTCTACTCCTAGTAGTATGAGCATAACCCCATGTGTCATAAGAAGGCTGCGTCTGTCAGGGAACGGAAGAGAAAATTCATAGTACAGGGGCTCTAAATACAAGTAGTTTAAATCCTGAATTTGACCTTGTATCAGCCTCTTGTAGCTCCAGTACCTCAGACTGGGGAAAGGGGAAGCAGCACAAGGAGCTAATCAATCAGTTACACTGAAGTTTTCATGTGATAAAAAGGTTCATGCAAATAGGAGGAGAGATCAGAGTGACGGGGACACACACATCAGTCTGCTGCTTCTCCTTTAACTCTCCAGTCACAGGCTGGGGGAGGAGGGACAAGTCCTGTAAGTGTTACTGACCTGCAGCTGAGAAAAATCAGGTCTCTTGCCCTGCCAAACAGGGCTGAGCTGTGTGGCAGTGCTGTGTAAAACTTAGGCCTGGCTGGACAGAAAAACAAATCCTTTCACAGGTAGTTCATTTGTGTGTGTAGCTGTTTGCCTGGAGTCCAATATTAACACTACAGCAACACGGCAGAAGCCCGAACTTATTAAAGGAAGCTGAAAACCTCTTATGTGCTTCTGTACCAAATCCGACAAAGCATTGCTGTGTATATGTACAGCTGTGACCAAAAGTTTTGAGAATGACACTAATATTAATTTTCACAAAGTTTGCTACTTCCGTGTTTTTAGATCTTTTTGTCAGATGTTACTATGGCATACTGAAGTATAATTACAAGCATTTCATAAGTGTCAGAGGCTTTTATTGGAAAATTATTTATGCAAAGTCTCAAAATTTGCAGTGTTGACCCTACTTTTTCAAGACCTCTGCAATTCGCCCTGCCATGCTGTCAATCAACTTTTGGGTCACATCCTGACTGATGGCAGCCCATTCTTACATAATCAATTCTTGAAGTTTGTCAGAATTTGTGGGGGGGTTTTTTCACCTGCCTCGAGGATTGACCACAAGTTCTCAATGCGATTAAAGAGGAAGTAAACCCTGCCGGGGTTTACTTCCTCTATGTTACCCTGCAGAGTAAAAGAATAATGGGCTAGTATTCATCGCATATTAGCCCATTATGTGCCACATACCTGCAATGGAAGCCAGCGATGTCATCGCTCCAGGCCGTGTCCATCTTCTGCCTCTCTTCCTTCCGGGCCCTCCATCTCCAGCTCTGTGACTGGCCGGAGTCGCGTGACGTCACTCTTGTGCATGCGCGTGGGTGCCGCCAGTCACGGCACGATCACAGTGCAGAAACGTCACGGAGGCCGTTTCTTCACTGCGCATGTGCCCGATGATATGGGCACATCGTAGTACACTGTATATCTCCTTAACCGTGCAGGTTTGGGAGATATGCAGGGAACCTACAGGTAAGCCTTATTATAGGCTTACCTGTAGGTTAAAGTGGTTGTCATGGGTTGACAACCACTTTAAGGTCTGGGAAGTTTCCTGGCTATTGACCCAAAATGTTGATGTTTAGTTACCATTCTTTATTCATGGCTCTGTTCTTAGGCAAAATTGTGAGTGAGCCGACCCCTTAGCTGAGAAGCAACCCCACACATGAATGGTTTCAGGATGCTTTACCAATGGCATGACACAGGATTGATGGTAGCACTCACCTTTTCTTCTTCGGACAAGGTTTTTTCTGGATGCCCCAAACAATCGGAAAGGGGATTCATCAGAGAAAATTACTTTACCCCAGTCCTATCCCTGTACCTTTTGCAGAATATTAGTCTGCCCCTGATGTTTTTTCCTGGAGAGAAGTGGCTTCTTTGTTGCCCTTTTGGACACCAAGCCATCCTCCAAAAGTCTTCTCCTCACTGTGCATGCCGATACACTCACACCTGCCTGCTGCCATTCCTAAGCAAGCTCTGCACTGGTGGTGCCCCGATCCCGCAGCTGAATCAACTGTAGGAGACGGTCCTGGCGCTTGCTAGACTTTCTTGGGTGCCCTAAAGCCTTCTTCATAACAATTGAACCTCTCTCCTTGAAATTCTTAATGATCCGATAAATGGTTGATTTAGGCTGGGATCACACCATTGTGAACTGGATGCGGGTTCCCCACATCAAATTCGCAATAGCAGGTGATTTTGACCAGCTCTCTGGAGCCGGTTCACATATCTCCAATGCGGCTCCGGTGCGAATTTGCATTTTTTGGGCTGAAATTGGACCTGAAATGGTGAACCTGGATGCACGGGACCCCTACTGAGAGCCACATCGGTATTAGGTGTGAACCCAGCCTAAGGTGCAATGATGACTGCACATGTTTCCTTGGAGGAAACCATGGTCCACAGTTGATTTCAAGCACCACCCTCCTTTTAAAGCTTCCAATCTGTTATTCTATCTCAATCAGCATTACAGAGTGATTTCCAGCCTTGTGCTTGTCAACACAGACACCTGTGTTAATGAAAAAAATCACTGACATGATGTCAGCTAGTCCTTTTGTGGTAGGGCTGGAATGCAGTGGAAATGTTTTTTGGGCCCAAGTTCATTTTCATGGCAAAGAGGGACTTTGCAATTAACCTGATAACTCTTCATAGCATTCTGGAGTATATGCAAATTGCCATAATAAAA
Source organism: Glandirana rugosa (assembly GCA_018402905.1). Lineage (NCBI taxonomy): Eukaryota > Metazoa > Chordata > Amphibia > Anura > Ranidae > Glandirana > Glandirana rugosa. The sequence goes on along the minus strand of BLSH010511195.1, from coordinate 352,169 downwards.
ACTGAGGCAGCAGACTTTGTGAAAATGAAAATTTGTGTCATTCTCAAAACTTTTGGCCATGACTGTATAAAGTGTTGTACAGTGATGCTAATTGTCAAGAGAACCAGCGAGTGCTGCATTGTCTGCAATGTGAACTGCATGTCGCTGATACACCTCTGCAGGCCATTGACCTCCACCCCCCCAGTGACCACACAGTTCTGTTTTGCTTAAACCAGTAACATTTCTATGTGATGTAATATTTCAGTACAAAGTAGTGCAGCAGGGGCTTTCTGAAATTTTACCCCACTGTGCTCAGTCTACCTGACCTCTCCACAACCCCAACCATGCACATTAGACAAAGACATTTTGCTGTTTCTTGTAGACCCGTCATAAAAAGCAAGGAGTGAGCAGAAGCCTGGAAGGCGGCTTTCTCCTCCTCACCCAACACCAGAGCCAACAAGAACAGCAGAGCTGTATCACGCATGATGCTCTAAAATACTGAGCTACAGTGTATATATATATATATATATATATATATATAATTTGGTTATCTGTGTAGTGGGAAAATAAAGCAAATGTGTTAGTGATTTTAATAGCAAAATATTAAAAATTGCCAATTCCAAAATGCCTCAAGGTGGAAAGTGATTGCTATAACAAATGATATGCTTTTCGTGGTAAGATCTGGAAATCATATCTGTCATTATACAGGGAATATTATTAGACATCGTATCAGTGTGTGACATGTGTCAATGCAGATTACTGTGTACCTTGAGCAGTGGCTGGTACACGGTGTGTGGTGGGGAGGGCTCATATAATAAGTCACTCCGCATTACCTGTGTGCAAACACATCTCATGAGAACCAGAATCACTAACATACAGATAACCAGACACACATCGCAATATAAACAGAGTGCTCATTCACTGTAAACTACACACCTCCTCCCCTATAAACATGGAGATGTTCTCACTTATACAAGGCCAGGGGGATGGATGTTGGGGAGGTGGTATCAGACAGAATCCCCCACTCATCAGATGCAGATAGTTACCTTCCTTCCTCCACAGTCCAAAATGATACACCCAAGAGGCTCTGGGGCTTTAAAGCCTGGTACACACCACTAGTATTTTTCCTTCAACTCAGCAAGTTGAACAAAAAAAACTGACAGCTCTGGTCGGAACCGCTGTTCTAACAATGTTATATATGTTAGTACAGCGATCTCCCCTGCTGCTCTATTGTGTTCTGACAAGTGGAATGGTCTCCCACCAGAGCACTCCGGTAAGCACTCTCTGCCATTGGTTGAGAGCGCTGATTAGGAGCCGGTCATTCAGCATGGTTTTCCAGCAAGCCGAATGGCCAGCTTCTGTTGGAATGGCTGCCATACACACAGGCTGAATGTTGTTCACTTTCTATTGAACCAATGGATGTTGTCCAACATTCGGCCCATGTGTAATAGACTTAAAGTGGTTGTATACCCTCCCAATCAAATTTTTACCTACAGGTAAGCCTATAATAAGGCTTAACTTAAAAAAAACTTAAAATGAATATCTCCTAAACCTATATGGTTTAGGAGATATTCGCCCTCCATGCAGCTGCTGACATCAGCAGCGCATGCACTCTGATGATCCGGCGGAGACTGCCGGAAAATCAGAGCTCGCTGCCGGAGTGAAGAGCTCCCGCGCACCGCACGGGAGTGACGTCTCGCGGCTCCGGCCACTCACAGCGCCAGAGCCGTGTACCCAGAAGAAAGAAGATAAGCATCATGTCAGCACCCTCAGCACTGACTGTGTCGGGCTGCGGGGGCCTCGTTCGAAGGTAAGTAACGCAATGCATACTACTAGCACATTATGCTATTGTCTTGCAGGGTTTTTTTTTCTTTTTCCACAGGTTTTCTACCGCTTTAAAACTTCTTCATTCAATGAAACAGAGAAAACTTAATTATTCAATAAGCACACAGCACTGGTTCTGGTGAGACTACTCACATGAAGCAAGGATCCCCATCAATGGGTACCTATAATATTACTTAAAACATAAAAACGAACAGGAGCACCAGAACAAATGGTTAAAGAGTCCAAATCTCTTAAAGTGGAAGTTTAGGCAAAAAATAAACAAACTCGTATCCTACTCTATGCCACATTCTAAGACTAATCTATCTAGCCGTGTAAAACAAAAATCTGTGTACTTACCTGTTCTGCAGTTGGTCCAGTCCTACACTGAGCTGTCAATGGTGGCTTCAGTGTGCAGGCGTGTGCAGGAGAGGCATCCAACAATGGAAGCCCCATAGTAAGTCTATGGGTGACGTCACTTCCCAGACATTTTCCAGCAGTAGTTGGTTCTCTCCTGCACACAGCATCCGTCGATGGACACCGTAACAGATCGGCTGCAGAAAAGGTAAATACAGCGATTTTTGTTTTACAGGGCTAAGTAGATTAGTCTTAGAATGTGGCATAGACTAGGATTAGAGTTAGTTTTTGCCTAAACTTTCACTTTAAGAACCATAATATGATCACACGAAACAGCCAACATGTTTTATGAGCTCAAAAAACTTCCCCCTTCATCAGGGCTACAAAATAAATAAAAGAATAAAAAAAGATTATTTGAATGTACAATATGCAAAGCTCTGCGTAAAAAGCTGGCACTATATAAATACCTGTATATCCATCTACATATAGTGTATATATACATACAATATGACCAATTGTACCAGCATCAGAAATGCTGCACACCAAGATGCAAAGGAATATCCTTCCTATATTATTATTATTATACAGGATTTATATAGCGCCAACAGTTTGCACAGCGCTTTACAACATGGCGGCAGACAGTACAATTACAATACAAATCAATACAGGAGGAATCAGAGGGCCCTGCTCGCTAGAGCTTACAATCTAGAAGGGAGGGTCAAACATCCTTTGGGAATAAGTTCTATTCCGACATATTTTGTGCTAGGTACAACGCTTTCTTTGAGAAGGTGCTGTGCCTAGCATGAAACATGGCAGAATAGAACTTGTTCCTACTGGCTATTTTAATAAAGGAAGCATTTCAGTGTTTGTCTTTCCTGTTGCTGGTACAATGGATTGCTTCAACAGAGATGCGCTGAGCCAGCACCAGAGATGTGATTGTGGAGTGTGGAGCCTGATCTTGCCTGGAGCAGCATGTGAAATCTTTGACATAAATAAGACCAGTTCATGAAAACACTTCACTTAAACGGCATGATTATAGAGTAGTATTCAGTACAAACAACGTACTGTTTAAAACCATAAAAATGTTTTCAGCTAAAACAATTATCACATAAAATAAGAATGATCCAAATGAGCCTAACAAAACAACTATTTGCTCTATGTAAGGTCTAAACAAGCTAATATGCTTAAACAGTATTAACAAAAACAAATAATATAGCTATGGAACAACACAAGCATAAATCAAAAGAAACAGTTATAAAACAGCCTGAATTTCCTTCTCTCGCATTAGCAATTCTATCTGAGAGAATGGGAAGAGTAATCCACACACACAGGAGTTTTGCTTGATATTTCCTTCACATTTATCAGCGTAACACGTTTTTTCTTTTCGGGAATTTCTTTTTTGGGAAACAGTTGCAAATACATAAAAATACCAGAAAACACAGTCACCAGCACTAAAAAACCTCCATAGTAAAAAGCAACCTAGCTGGTTGGCAGCTTAGCTCTGAGGAAGGGGGTACGCCCCGAAACGCGTCAGTTTCACCCTTCGCTGTGTTCCGGATTGTACCATGCAGTGTTTTTTGGCTTATTGAGAGATGTCACTTTGTGAGTATCCACTTGTAAACAGTTTTAAACGTTTATCAAATGTCTCTGGTAATGCACTAGGTGTGCGCACCTTCCTTTTCTCTTGTTCCACATAAAATACCAGTAAACAGTAGTAGTACTAAAAATGTCAGTTGTAAGTAATGTAAAGAAACATTTTATACAGACTGTTAATCTTTTGTAAAATAATGCACATACTTTGTAACACCCCAACCCCACACTTCTATATTATTCCATACCAGTGACATCGCTTTTCAAATGTGCAGTTAGGCAGACTCCCTCCCCTATCCCACCTACCCTTGTCCAATAATAAAATTTAAAGCAGAGTTCCACACTGTTCTTTGTTTATTAAATGTTTACAAAAAGTGTAGCTGCTGACTTTTAATAAACAGTAACTTATCTGTCTCCCGGTCCAGCGACGGCTGCTCCCGAAACCTCGCTCGTCTCCCCGCTCCTCCCGACGGCCCCGCCATTCCTAGTGTGGGCACCCGGCCCGGCTTCACGGCCCGGCACCCACTGCACATGCGCGAGTCGCGCTGCACATCCCTAGTGGCCAGGCAATCTTCTGGGACCTGTGACTTGTCCCAGAAGATTGCCAGGAGGGAGGGGCCGCCTAGGAGGAGTCACCTAGGCGGCCCAGAGGTGGAAGGTGGAAGAGGGACAGGAAGTCCCTCTGAAACCTGGGGACACACTCCCCCCCCCAAAAAAAAATTACATGCCAAATGTGGCATGTAAGGGGGTGAGGAGTGCTTAAAGCGGAACTTCCATTTTTGGGTGGAACTCTGCTTTAAAAAAATCACCACACTGTTGCCCCTATCCTGATCACTCTTCTTCCTGAAAGCATATAGAACTACTTCCACCACTTCAGCATGCAAAACAGTCACTCCCACTGTAAGCCTGATTTCATTGGTTCACTGGTAAGCAGCAGTTAAGTGTAAAGAGAGGATTCAAGTAATAGTTTGATAAATCAATTAAGCAATTCAGGGAGCAAATTAACGTATTAATCCCTGCTGGATATCCTTTATAGAACAGAATTCAATTCAAAAAGAGTTAGAACAAATATCTGAGGTTTTACAAGCAATAAAGTCAGACACTGTTGCACGATATAAAGAGGAAGTAAAGTCTTCTTTTTTAATTGCACCTACAGGTAAGCCCATAATAAGGATTACCTGTAGGTACTGTGAATATCTCCTAAACATGCACCGTTTAGGAGATATTCAGAGTGCATGCAGCGATGACGTCATCAGCACATGCGCTCTGAAAGTCCGACTTACCTTGCTGGACCTTTAGAGCCTGTGCCGTAAACATGCGCAGGAGTGACGTCATCGCGGATCCAACTATTCACAGCGCCGGAGTCCGCGAACCCGGAAGAAACACCGGGGAAGATGTCAGCTGTCTCAACTGTGTGCGGGTACCGCTAGAGAGTTTAGTTATAAGATAAGTATTTCATAATGAGCTAGCATGCAATGCATACTAGCTCATTATGCCGTTGTCTTACGTTTTTTGTTTGTTTTTTTCAACCTCTTTAAAACATAAATATTCAAGTGGTAAAAGAAAAACCTTACCTGGCTGACATTTAGTTTGCTCTAATATTTATCCTTTTCCCCCCAACTTAGTGCTGCTAATTTCCTGCAGACTCAACCACTTTCTGTCTGCATGCACTCACTCACTCCAGCATCAGCTGCACATCATTGCTATGGATCGGTAGTTGACCACATGCAATGTGCGTCAGCAAGGCCCCTTGTAGTCTCTACCAGGGGAAACAACTGCTAATCACGTAGGAGAGAAATTGAGAGACGGTTGTCACCCCAAGATGGATAGGGCCTTTACATGAACCCTCATAGTAGTATCACCCAGCAGCGACCGGCTGCATTGAAATCCGTGTGTGGCTTCCCCCACTTGATAGAGGTTTACTAAATAAGTACATGAAAATTTTCCAGTGATCAATGTCTACAGCCAATTAGCTGTAGCCTTTGACCAGTGTATGCTGACAGGGATGGTCTGAATACAATGTCCTCAGTTGGGGGGATTCCTCCATTCACCTTGTTTGTGTGTATGGAGGAATCTGTTATTTATTTGTTCAGCCTGTTGAATGAATGAAAAAATAGCTCTGTATGGCCAGCCTTAGTTTTTTTTTCAGTGTTTGCCCTCATAGTTGTATTGGTAATGGAAATGTATATAATAACTGAGGAGTTTAACCTGCCACTAGTAGTACAACTATGAGTGCAAAAATTGATTTCTGGTGCATACACAAAACATGTGTTCAGCCCCAATGCATGCACTTCAGACCAGCCCCAACCCCTGTACCTTTAGGAATACAAGGCACTGCTGTAGGCATGTCGGAAGCCTTCCTCCACACAGCATGCCAATGCCTTCAGCTGGCGAGCTTTCAAGGAGGTGGTGGGGCAGGTCTTTGTAATAAACAGCCTAGTGAAGTGTCAGCTACAGCCAATTGCAGTTTGTGTCAGGGGTTGCCGACGCCTGACATAGACGTTAAAGTGATATTAAAGGCTAAAGTTTTTTTTTTTATTAAAATAAAAAAAGGGTTACACTTACACTGGCCCCTTACCGCTTTTTTGGTGGTCCCCCACCAGTGCTGTCCACTCTTTCTTCCTGCGGTGCCCCCAGAGCAAGCTGTGTACTATGGGCACTTGGTCAGCCATGCTCCTGAGCTGCTATGCGTGCATCCATAACCACACACAGTGCCGGTAAACCCTGCCCCAGCTCCCTTCTCATAGGATTATTACTGACAGCAGCAGGAGCCTATGGCTCTCCCTGCCGCTTGTCTCTCCTGAGAGACCAGGAAGTCAGTGGAGCAGTGCTGGAGATGAAACATCGCTGGATCGGTGAAGAAGAGCTAGGGGGACCTTTTTTTTACCTTAATGCAGGAAATATATAATCTTGTTATACAGGGAGGCTGTGCGCTCATTCGCATTGTTTCCAGGGCTCAGTTCTGTAAACTCAGTTCTACAAATAATTATTATTACAGGGATAGCACTGTCAATTTACACAGCGCTTTGCACATATATTGTACATTCACATCAAACCCTGCCCTCAAGGAGCTTACAATCTAAGGTCCCTAACCCACTTTCAATAATAAAGCGAGTTTGCAAGAAGGTCAGGGTGCCAAGAAAACCGGTATAGCGGAACAAAAGGAGTACAATGGTAGCCAAAGGGCAACACTTTTCTTGCGGCACAATGGTTCCACAGGCTCAGGCGAGGAAGTCCACCCCTTGGATCAGCAGCCAATGACATCATCCCCAATACTACAATGGTCTGTTCTGGTACTGGCTGCGGATGGGTCTTTGTGGGCCGCTCATACAGCTGCTGTGTTGGTGCAGATGTTTCATAGATGAGCTCTGAATCCAGCAGACATAGTCCAGGCCCGGTGCATCTTTTAAATGAGTGTGTGTGTGTGTGTGGGGGGGGATCCAGGCCTGGCGGTTTATTCTTGCCAGCTGCTATTGTATATAAGAAGCAGAGACTGTTAGCAGCCCAGGTCGATGCTGCTCACTGTATATTTTCATTGCTTTTGTTTTGCTTATTTAACAGAAGTGGGAAAAAAATGACTTGTAGATTTACTGCCTAATTGACGGTGAGAGAGACTGGGGCCTTCTGTTCATTCACAAATCGCAGGCATAGCGGCAAGGTGGATCTCCGCAAGCTGGTGTAATAACGTCCACTAATCCGCCAAATCCGTCTGACACCAGATACATGTACACAATGCACTGGAAGGAGGAGCGACTGTGCACATCATGATGGAAATCTACCTACAGTGAATTGTAAGGATAGGATGATTTATGCATGTAGAAAAGAAGCATTGTAAGGATAGGATGATTTATGCATGTAGAAAAGAAGCATTGTAAGGATAGGATGATTTATGCATGTAGAAAAGAACAATTTGTATCCAGATGTGGAAATGGTTTTCTCAACCGTTCCTGTACCCTATTCCAAAATGATACAAAATTTACTATAAACACTTGTTTGTAGCAAACCAGTTCTATTTATCAATGTGTACGCTGCAATGGTGGGATGGCATGTCCATCTGGTTCTGAGATTTACACTGCTCTAGAGAACTGCTGTAGTTTCAAGGGTAACTCCACTTTTGTGGGGAAAAAATAGCAAATAAAGAAAAAATAATACAGTGCATATAATTGCGACACAAGTCATATTGTAATTGAATGTTATTAAAAATTACCTTTCCTTTTCAATCTGCTGCATCTGTAATTTTCTGAAAATGCAGTGCAATATGGCTGCCTGGAGTTGTTGTGTACTGACCACTCCCCAGAAACATGATTTCCTGCTTGTGTGATTGGCTCACTGATTTTCGCAGAAGTCTGCCTAAGATACAAGTCAGATTTCAGGCAACAAAACTTTCATTTTTGGAGAGATACTTTCAGTAGGAACACGTTTAAAGGGACGCAGGCCCAGCCGATTTCCTCATTAGTGCTCTCCAGCTGCACACCTGATTGATAATTATGAAACCACTGCCATTAAACCCACTCAGCACAGAGGAACACAGAGGGATTTCTTCAGAATAACAAAATGTAGGAATCTGCAACAAAGGTTGTTATAATCCTTGCAATGTACAGAGATCACCTAGAGGGGAATGTTTTTTTTTCTCAACAAAAGTGGAGTTACGCTTTAACTTTCATTTACATGTTCTTCCCTTACCCCTAACCTGTGACTGGACAGTGAGAGGATGAATGTTCAGATCAATGAGTTGCCCTAACATAGTGCACGTTAATATGCGAGCACTAACCAGGAACAGCAGTGTAAACCCAGCCAAAATTACAACATGGCTTTTGCAGCAATTCTATACATTGTATTAATTTTTTAGGAAAATTGAGTTTTCCTGTAACAACTGCTTATCTTATTCCCTCCTGGTGCAAAAAATGGAAGCGTCGTCGGTCTATAAATAGAACCCTTGAACTGCGCCTTAGATCCTGTTGCAGTTTCAGAGCCACATCTGCTGACTTGCTTCCTCCATCGAGAGTTTTTTGGCCTCCATATCAAAGGCAGAAGGAACAATGAGCCCAGACCTTGCTCCGAATCTACATCTTCCCCCTAAATGTCTATTTTTAACCCATTCCTTTCCATAGCATAGAAGAAGAACCAATACTGTATCAATGCTTCGACGAGGGGAAAGCTTTGTATGTAAAACAATGCAGGTGCAAAGTATTATCAACATGCCAGATCAGCAGAGCTACTTAACTGAACAGTTAGAAGAGCAATTTGCAAATCTCTTTAGGCAACCAATCAGAACCTCTCAGGGCCCGTGTATACTTCTGTGCCTTGGTAGTGCAAGCGTTATAGCAGCAACTGCAAAAGGCTGATACCAGGTGTAATTAAAATAAATTCATAATGATGTATTAATAAATACAGAACAGAATTAATTTGTGTTGTGTGGCAAGGTGTACTCTGCAATTAGGTTTTCAACTGCCATAAATACAATACTGGATTTCCACCATGGTTGCCTTCCAACCTACATTGCCCAAAACAGCCCGTTGTCCTTCCTGCCAGGTCACCTCTGCTACACTCAAACATTACTCCTCATCTGGCCAAGAATAAGCTTATTGGAAGCTGATTATTTTGGATACTTATTCAGGGAAAGTCCCCTTTTTGGCCTTTGCAGCCTTTAGGCAAAGGCCTACAGTGCCTTGAAAAAGTATTCATACCTCTTGAAATTTTCCACATTTTGTCATTTTACAACCAAAAACATAAATATATGTTATTGGGATTTTATGTGATAGACCAACACAAAGTGTCACATAATTGTGAAGTGGAAGGAAAATGATAAATGTTTTCAAAATGTTTTACAAAGAAATATGTGAAAAGTGTGGCGTGCATTTGTATTCAGCCCCCTTTACTCTGTTACCCCCAACTAAAATCTAGTGGAACCAATTGCCTTCAGAAATCACATAATTAGTAAATAGAGTTCACCTGTGTGTAATTTAATCTCAGTATAAATACAGCTGTTCTGTGCAGCCCTCAGAGGTTGGTTAAAGAACCTTAGTGAACAAACAGCATCATGAAGGCCAAGGAACACACCAGACAGGTCAGGGATAAAGTTATGGAGAAGTTTAAAACAGGGTTAGGTTATAGAAAAATATCCCAAGCTTTGAAGATCTCATAGAGCACTGTTCAGTCCATCATCCAAAAAATGGAAAGAGTATGGCACAACTGCAAACCTACCAAGACATGGCTGTCCATTTAAACTAAAAGGCTGGGCAAGGACAGCATTAATCAGAGAAGCAGCCAAGAGGCCCATGGTAACTCTGGAGGAGCTGCAGAGATCCACAGCTCAGGTGGGAGAATCTGTCCACAGGACAACTATTAGTCGTGCACTCCACAAATCTGGCCTTTATGGAAGAGTGGCAAGAAGAAAGTCATTGTTGAAAGAAAGCCATAAGAAGTTCCGTTTGCAGTTTGCAAGAAGCCATGTGGGGGACACAGCAAACATGTGGAAGGGAGTTGCTCTGATCAGATGGGACCAAAATTGAACTTTTTGGCCCAAAAGGAAAACGCTATGTGTGGTGGAAAACGTACACTGCACATCACCCTGAACACACCATCCCCACCATGAAACATGGTGGTGGTGGCATCATCATGTTATGGAGATGCTTTTCTTCAGCAGGGGCAGGGAAGCTGGGCAGAGTTGATGGGAAGATGGATGTAGTCAAATACAGGGCAATCTTAGAAGAAAACCTATTAGAGTCTGCAAAAGACTTGAGACTGGGGTGGAGGTTCACCTTCCAGCAGGGCAACAACCCTAAACATACAGCAAGAGCTACAATGGAATGGTTTCGATCAAAGCATATTCATGTGTTAGAATGGCCCAGTCAAAGTCCATACCTAAATCCAATTCAGAATCTGTGGCAAGACTTGAAAATTGCTGTTCACAGACACTCTCCATCCAATCTGACATAGCTTGAGACATTTTGCAGAAGAAGAATGGGCAAAATGTCACTCTCTAGATGTGCAAAGCTGGTAGAGACATCCCCAAAAATACTTGCAGCTGCTACAAAGTAATGACTCAGGGAGCTGAATACAAATGCACACCACACTTTATTTGTAAATAAAATTGAAAACCATTTATCATTTTCCTTACACTTCACAATTATGTGCCACTTTGTGTTGGTCTATCACATAAAATCCCAATAAAATACATTTACGTTTTTGGTTGTAACATGGCAAAATCTGCATAATTTCAATGGGTATGAATACTTTTTCAAGGCACTGTATATTGGTTAATTCTGACTTGTATACTCACACAAATGTAGCTAGATAGCAAGGGTTGGAGGGAATACGATGATTGGCAATGCCCACCTGTCTGGGTTCCGGCTGTGGGAAGTCCATCCTGACCAGATGCTGAGCATGTAGGTGACTGGCACACTTCATCACCTTTACAGTTACTTGGACAAAGCAAAGGCCACAAAGATGATCTATGACTGAGGAATATTGCTTTAGAATAGTCTTTCTCAACCTTTCTTGAGTAACCCATGAACTAGCATTCAGGTTTCAGGGAACCCTTGACAAAAATGATTATATCTACAGCTCACAATACAATAGCCAAATCACAGTGGTTGTCAATGATAGAAGGGGCCCTTTAAACTGGTGGTTGATGTAAAGAATGCGTGTTACAATGGTGGTTAGTGTAGTGCTCCTATGCATTTGCGGTCAATGGAAAGAACATGCCTTAGGTTTTGCAGTCATAGGAAAGAATGACCCTATGCAGGCAACTAACATGATCATTCATTTTGGTGGTCACTTACATGAAAAACAAGAGGAGAAGGAACTCTGGTCTCATGTCTTTAGATTTGCCAAATGGTTCTGATGACAAAACTATAAGGGCACCATCAGGCATGAGGTCAATCCATTCCTGGCCACTGCTCAAGAAACTCCTTACAGCCTCTGAAGGAACATCAGAATTTCACAGATCTCCACTTGAAATAGCTGCTATAGAATACCCAGAGACTTTAAAACACCAACTGAATTCAATAAACATAATAGTGGTGCATTTATATCTACTACAGTCAAACTCACATCATCATATGTATACTTATATGTCTTATAGGTATTTCACAGTCATCAGAGTAGGAAATCCAAGGCTATTGCTACTTTCCTTAATGGCCCTCTTATGTCTTCTCAGCCACTTCATAAGAAGGGGATGTAGCTCAGTGGTAGAGCGCACGCTTTGCATGTGTGTGAGGCCCCGGGATCAATCCCCGGTATCTCCAATCCTGCTCTTACCTGAAGAAGAAATGATGTCGTCCCTTGGTAGATCTTACATGTATTCAGCATATTAGGTTTGCTGTGACATCCCAACAACTGGTCAAATGAGCAGACATCGAAGATTCAGAAGGAATGAGTGGTCCTTAGGATAGGGACCAATCATAACAGACCTCTCTAACCACCACCGTACACTGTGTATAGCAGGGCTATTAGTAAAGCAAACAATGATTTAGAAAACAGCATCCAATCATAATTAATATTTAACTGGGTTGATTGCGCTAAGAAAGTGACATTTTCTGGTTGCTGTGTACATTGGTGATCTTTCTGCAGTCATTGCAGACAATGAGGCTGATGGCTCTCAGGGCTTGGTTGCTGTGCCATTTGTCAATAATCATATCTGTAAAGTAGGGATGAGCGACTTGATATCAGTGAAATAGATTTTGCTTATAGAGCTGCTTAGGCTAAATTTAAAGAAGAGTTCCAGCCTCACCCCAAAGAAAAATAAAAATAAAAGTCAGCAGCTACAAATACTGTAGCTGCAGAGTTTTACAATTAGGGTACTTACCTGTCCAGGCATCCAGCGGTGTCCGCACCCGAGGAGGCGGCAGACAAGTGGAGCTTCCCCTTTTGGAATGAGCTCCGCTTTAATTTTTTTTTTTTTCTCTTAATTTAACTTTTTTGGAGCCAGATTGTTTTTTTATTTTTTTTTTATTTTGCACGCATATTAAGTGTACCATTTGTACAAGAAAACACACTTAAAAACCTCAAAAAAGTATACAGTATATTTTCTGAAACAGAGACCCTGTAGAATAAAGTGGTGGTATTGCAATCTTTTGTATGTGATATTTGTACAACTGTTTGTCAAATCTATATTTCAGTAGAAAAATACACTCAAAGCAATATTAGTGAACACAAACACAATATTTCACTAAACTGTTTGGTAAAATATAAAAGACGAGGTTGTATAAAGTAAATGAGTACCAAATAAGTCATCCCCCAAAATTGTATGGGTTAATGAAACCGCGAAAAACAATGGTACCCAAAATTGTCCACAGTTGACACTGTAGCAGCTGGGAGTTTGTTTACATCCTGGTGCCACCGCCAGTTGCAATGAAGTGGTTAAGTATAATTACCAACATTGTGATCCCGAAACCCAGGACTCTTAACCATAACCCTGCCCATGGCCCACATTTCATCTGTTCTTTTCTCTGGTAGGCGCTACCAAATCATAGCCACTTTGCAAATTGGTTTTGCTCAGACCCACACCTCTAAATATGTGGGGGCAACCCAACATGACACTTTATGGGTTGGTCCCACCTAGACCCCACCTCTAAAAATGTGTGGACTACCCGCTGGCAGCTCCAATTACCTCACTTAAAGCCTTTTTGAGTTACTGCAGTAACTAAAGGATGACGCTGTGACCCTGGGACATGGCCCAGGACAGAGCATTGGCAGGATAGAACGCCTAGATAAGGGCCTCTGTGACCCACCATAGGTTAGTGTGCCACTCATGCTCAATCAACATTGGGAGTAACGCAAGTAGCTCCGCATCCGTCGCGGGAGTGCACGAGGGATGGAGCTCGTCCCAGCTAGTGTGATCACTAAGGGGAAAGGAGGAAAAGATCCCTAGGGCTGCACATCCACAGAACCCTGTAGTGGTGCTGAGAGTGACAACTTCAGCCTGGGCTCCCACCAGGCCACTCCCCCATGTTCGCTCCGCCCACCCAGAGCTTAATCGTCTTTTCCCCAAGATGAGGGTCTCTCCTGGCAAATCTGGGACAGTGAACATATATGCTGTAAGAATTAGTTTTCTGGCTGTCTCCGAGTCCTCGAATAAGTAGAGATGAATTTTTACTCCACTCAAATGTCATTAAAATGTAATAAAATAAATGGGTGGGTGATATTTCTTAAGGCCTTTTGACTCTTTCTTTCTAGACATGGCGTACCCCTGCTCCATCACCTAAAAAAGGAGTTTCTCCAAAACACGTTAGGTTTTGTCCTGAGGTCTTTATTAAAATCCAAGCCATGACAGGCTTACAACAATTATTTATATACCAAGGACTTATGGGGTTTTAAAAACGTTCTTAGCCATGTTTATGGAAGAACACTGATATAATATATTTATTTGTATGTTGTGTAAATGTATACTGGCATACCAGCCTTTCATTGAAATATACACAATTGTCTTATATGCCTTAAAAGTCCCATAGGAATCATGTATGATATTTCACTAAAATTTGGGCCATTTTGCTGAAATGTTGTCAAGCCAGCAAATTATGGCAGTTGTAAGTGTACAATAGATAGGCTCCTGGGGGTTGTATAAGCTCATTTCGACTATCCTGCACTTGTTCTTGGGTAAAAAAGCATGAACCTTACCCTGCTGTTAAAATATATTAGAAGATCAAAAGTAAGGAAAAAATAATTTTTAAAGGTGCTGTTTTTAACCCCAAGAAAGTGAATACTCAGTTAATTTAAAATACAAAGTTAACTTTATTTAAAAAATTCCTTAGACAAAATTATATCGATAAAACATTTCAGTGCAGTTGCATATTGCATGTAGGAGACTCCCTAAGAATGGCGCACATTCTGCTAAGCCATAACCCATAGATATACATATAGAGAATGAAGTATTATATCAGCGGCAGCCTGTCCATATGGGGTGCAGGGGCACCGCCCCCCTAATCCATGCGCCTGGCCCCTAATCTACATGCAGGGCGCTGGACGCATGGATTCCAATGGGGTTTTTTTTTTTTTAGAAGGCACTAATTGGCTTCAAAAAAGAATAGGCTCGGGGCGCAGAGCACTGCGCCCTGAGTCCACCCAGTTGTGGGACAATAGCAAATTAATATTTTCCCTGGAGACTTGCCCGGCAGTACTCTCTACCGCTATCCTCTCTTGCTCCTCCTTTGCCTCCACATGTTCTTGGAGGGCCCTATCCTCACTTGAGCCCAGGCCAAGGTGGGCTCCCTCCTCAGTACGCCATCTCTTCCACCCGACAACTCCTCCCCAGCTGGGCTGACCCTGGGTATTTAAGGAGGCCTGCCAATCCAGGTTGGGGATTGGTCAGGGCTCTCCAGAATACCCCAGGCAGCTCTCCTCCTCTCTTTCCAGAGCTTTCCAGAAAGCCCTGGATAGAAGAAGGAGGTTTCAGGGAGGCTGCCTGTGAGTCACCAGCTCTACACTGAGCCACTCCCAGCCCAGAGTGAAAACAAACAGGCCTATCCACCAACTAGGCCTACAAAAAATATAGTAATGTCTGTGTTCACAACTCATATAAAGATCATAACAAAACAGTCTCAGGTGGACAAAAAACACAAAACAGTAGCCATTATAAACATTGTTGATCACAATATAAATAATAGTAGAAAGTTAATATGCAGAACTTAAATGGATGTATGAAACCCAAAAGGACAAGTGGAAAAGAAGGAAGAAGGAGGGTCCCATGCACCGACTTTAGCGTGTGAGCCCACACACCATACCAACATGCTGATATCAAATGCCCTTACCAGAAAGTTGATTAAGTCAGGCCTCACAGGGAGCTCAATCCTTCTCCAGTAATCCACCAGAATGATCTGACTGCACAGCCAGGCATCAAGGTATCCCTCCAATGCAGAGCAGATATCACAGCCACATCAGGATTCCTCCTCCTCTTTACAGGACTACAGAGCTTTCACAGATCATAAAAGACTTGATAGATCAAAGAGTCACCACCATAAAAATAAAACTTTCATGGTGAAGTACGTAGGGATGAGCGAATTAATAAATTCCAATACAAAATACAGCTTCATAAAAATCACATGTAAAAATCCTAAAATACCGCGGTTCATAGCGTGCTTATGGCATCAGCAGACCACCTTATGCATTTCAGCCAAAGGGCCATCTTCAGAGGTGGGGTCAGCTGATGCAAACACCAGCTAGGCCTGCCTAAATGTTCCTACTCTCACTAAACTAAACAATCCTACCCCTAGCACCTACCTAGAGGGTGCTACACTTGCAAAATTTCAAAATATGTTAGTTGGTTCAGCAGTGTGCCTCCACCACCCCCTCATGCAGCTGCATGGTGGAGGCACATTGTTGGACCAGCAAACATATTTGAAATATTGCAAGTATACTCTGTGCTGCTTGGCTGGTTATATATATGGTCTCTGGAGGAAGCCAGTTAACAGCGAAATGCATAGAGACTGGCATCTTAAAAATTGCACCTTTAAAATCCTATTTTCCTTATATTTGTTCTTCTCATATGTCTAGGTGGTGCCAGGTCAGTGAATTGTGCTTCATGTTTTGCAATTTTCTGCTGTTAAAGTATATGTGAACCCTCACCTTGTAAAACAATCCATTGAGTTCAAAATATTAATGAATGGAAAAGTGTTTGTGTGTATATATATATATACATACATACACATACACACCTTTTTTCCTTCTTCTTATAAGTAATCACATAATCTCTATTCTCAGCTGTATAAGGGGCTTGGAGAGCTGGGGACGGACAAACAGCAGCACACTGATCTTCCCAATGAATGGCTCTGCAGGGGAGGGGTGTCAGCACAAGTCTGACCATTGGAGGACAGGCAGGCTGTTTGCCCAGCACAGCCAGAAAACTGACGATGCTGGGATAGATGGGCATTCATGCCCTAGCATGGTCAGTTTGAAACAGGAAAGCAGGGGGACTGGTAGGATCACCAGGAATTTCACACAAAGGAAGGAATACAAAGAGAACAGAATACTTTTTAACATGTGCACATGGTACAACAGACACATATCAAGAATATGAAATGTTGGGGTAACAGACACTTTAATAAACAGAGCCATGCAATCAACATTGCCAGGTTTTTCATGAAGGATTTTTTCTGAAACTGATATGTGGAAGTCTTCAGAGCAGATCACCTTGCTAAGACACCCCCATACTGCCCTCATCATATGACCTTGCTGAAAAAGTCACACGGTGTTTGGGGGCCTCATAGTTAGGGTAGCCGCCTAATCCTAGCTTTAAACGAAAAAGGTTTAATTTGGCGTCACCAACTCAACCCTATCAGCAGGCAATGAGATCAGGAAGTTGGAGTTCTATCATAACTCTACATAAATGTCCTGGTTCAGTGACTGAAAAAGTGCTTGAATCAACATGACAGCCAAGAAAACAGCATTTACAGCAGCAGCAGCATCCATATTGTTGGTTTGCCTCCAATTCACCTTAGGCCTTGTCAGTCTTACTTTCTCGTGTGAATTGCTGTATCCTGCATTCTCCCAGCCTCCCCGGTAATCTCTTGTCAGTACAGTGGGGTTTCCAGGGAGTTATAGAGAGGGCCTGGCCTGTCTTATATCACGCATCTCTTCTAGAGGGGTGTACATGAATTGTCATCCCCGCGCAGCACTTGGGCTGCCTTCTATCATGCAGAATTAGGCCGTATGTCATGCATTGGTCCTGGATACATGGCAGTTGGTGTATCTTTTCAGCCCCATTTACCTCTTGTGTCAGATAAACTATAATTGTGGTCCACATTCTTCATTTTATGACAGCAGGACACGCACACAGAACACATGTAATGCTGACATAACGTAGAGCAGTTTAATACCCTGAGGAGCAGCTGGATCAGAAACATCTGGATGTGATCTGCAGATAACCCCTATGTGATGACAGGCCTGCACACTGATCGAGGCCTGGGATGCTCCTGGTCTATTTGCATGTGTTGTGTTACAGTAATGGGAGACAAGTCTCCCCCTCCCCCACCACCCTTCCAGCCTCTGTGGACCTTTAAATCCCCAGACTGACTTCTGAATGCAGCCTGGTCACCTATACACTGTAAAGGCAATATTTCTATTCATCTTTCTAGATGCAGCTATTTGTGAAGTGAAACATGTTGTGTAAGACTGTACATCTAAAGCAAGACTGAAATCTCACATTGTTTTCTTCTTATATCCCCTACTTATTCCCTTATTTCACCATACACTGTAATCTTTAACTGATTTTCACATAAAAAGCTTTAAAATATTTGGAAATGCAGCTTCCTGCTCTCCCACTGCAGTGTTCTGTGCTGGCAGAGATGAGTAACAGCCACACCCCCACATCAAGGGCATCCTTCTACTGTGGGAAAAGAAAGGAGGGCGTGTCTGACCAGATCTGCTAGACAATGTTACACACAGGGGCGTAACGATAGGGGCTGCAGGGGTTGCAATTGTAACCGGGCCCCATGGTCCAGGGGGCCCATGTGCCTCCCTTGTACACCTGAATAGCAGGGATGGCGGGGGTGGCATTTAGAGGACCCAATCTCCCCCATTTTCCTCTATCCAGTCTTCTGCTGTTCCCAGGGCCCCTGTGTGCTTCCCTGGTCACCCTGGGGCCTGCTGCAGAACTTGTGAAAGGGCCCCACTGCAGTACCGTAATAAAGGGACCCACAATGGGAGTAAAGGGCCCCAGGATCAGTGGGAAGAGGGAAGGGCCCTGGCCAGGGGTCAGGGGGCCCTTCATAATTTCTTGCACCGGGGCCCTGAAGGTTCTAGTTACGCCTCTGGTTACACACTAAACAATGTGCTCAATTTCTGCCACCCATTGGACTGCACAATCATATTCTGACACACTGAACAACTGCTATAACAGTAAAGTACAGTAAATCTAAACTGTGGCTACGGATACAGTGTCTTCTTAAATTAATATTTATTTCTGTGGCTTAAAGCAGAGCTCCATCTAAAAAGGGGAAGCTCCGCTTGTTTGCACCCCCCCCCCTCCACTGCCACATTTGGCACTTTTTGAGGGGGAGCGGGTACCTGGTTATGACAGGTACTCGCGTTTCAATTTCAAACCATCTATGGCAGCTCCCATTTGCTAGAAGTTGATCCAACAATTGATTTCTGTTGAAAGGGAATGTTGGAAATTTTTATTTTGATAAGCACCTGCAGCAAATCAGCTTTCTGACAGCAGAGGAGTTCCCACTGGCAGAATACAATATCTCAGCGGGGAGGATTCCTCCATCCACCTCTATTGTGTGGACGGGAGATACCGTTTTTTTTTTTTTTTTTTTAATGAAAAAAAAAGGATTAATCTATCAGCTTAAAAGGACGTAAACCCTCACATATACCCAGTGAAGTGAACAGCCACAAATCTCCCTATATCATTTTTACATGTATATCTTCTGTCTTCAGCTTTATATATGGTTTAGAAAGTGCACATCGTGTTAGAGATATTCTCTTCCTGTTCAACACTGAGTGTGAAGTCTGGGTATACGGCCAAGACCTACTCATAGGTAGGTACTCTCGGAGCTGTTCTGTGAGTAGTTTAGCTCTCTGGCAATCTATTTATAGCAACCTTCCCGACAAAAAAATCAGGCTGGTTTTATCTCAGTTGAGACAGAGAATTTGACAGAAGTTATCATGCTGATAACAGAAGAACGGAGCAGGAGAAAGCCACGGGACTTAGTGCTTTGAAGAGAGATAAGAAAACACTTCAGATATATGTGCCCAGCTCAAATTTCATGAATCGAGTTTACATCCACTTTAAAGGTGGCCATACACGGTTTGAGATTCATCCAGTTCTTGTTGACCCCGTTCTACATCCTTTAACTGAAAAATCTAAGCTACCGGGAGGAACATTGTTGGCCGAACATCGTTGTATCCAAATATATGCAGCCATTGTTTGGGTATACAGGAATGCAATAGCCCTGCAGGGGGATTTGTTGATTTGTGTTGAATAGATTTGATGGAGAAATCTGTTATATTTAGATACATAGATCTTGATCAGTACATGGCCAGCCTTAGACTCCGTTCACATCCGCACGCTTTAGGTGTGTTGCATTAAGAAAATCCTGCTAGCTGCATCTTTGATGCGGTTTCCTCAGAACGTGTGTTACATAGAGTTTCATGGTAACACGTGTAAAATGCACAATCCACCCACAATACACATACCAAAAATACACAGATGTTTTTGGCAACTATCCTTTGGAAATCAAGTAGTGCTGACATCCTAGTCCTATTTGACAGACCAAGACTGAAGTTAAGTAAATAAAGCTCTGCCATTAATGTGTTAAACAATCTAACTGCAGCAGAGATCTGATTTCCATCTCACCTGCTGTTCAGGGTGACATGGCAATGAAAGACTGAAGCCTTTCCCATTTGCTGCCTGTCAGCCAGAGTAGTCATACGACCTCTGCAACTTGAGGCAGAGATCTTCCAGAAACTGGGACAGACTGTTATGGTGAGCCATGTAATTTCCACATGTCTGCATGGGCCTGAGATTTACAAGAAGCTTGTTACCTCATTAATGCGTCCTCTGCGTCCCCATCACAGCGGAGAACTCCTGATGTCACTGGCTGACCATGGATACCCAAATGACACTTCTCTAAGGTGAACTCAGAATTCTTCTATCTGTATCCTTATATCGGAGTTCTGGGGAGATATGCAGTGTATATATTTATATTTAACCAACTTTGCAAGTCTGTACATTACAATATACAACAGAACAGTATGATTTTTCAAAAAAGCAACTTTTATCATTAAAACGCCATCCTTGAGCTCCAGTCAATGACTTTGTCTATGCTGAGATGATACAGAAGGAAGCCTTTTCTTGGTCTTCTCTCTCCCCCAGTGATCAGACTACAACATTGTAATTTTGTAGCTACAGCAGGGGCTGATCTGTGTCACACATTTATGAACAAAGCTAAGAACCATACTGGCACCAGGATTTACATAATGGTGTACGCTCTGAGCCCGCATCACAGTCCAGAAAGTAGATGGTGACTTGATTATGAGAAGCAGTAAATACCTGGACATGTTACACTTACACACTACTTAAAAGAGGAGTCCCCCCCCCATTCTACGTACCTAGGTGGATGCTCTGATGCTGCATCTGTCCCCCGGCGCTTCTACACTGAGAGCCAAGTGATCGAACACCACCGATGGCTTGGTTCTCACAGCTCCCCGAGCAGAGAGCTGCTAACTGTCAATCAGCAAGCTCTCCCCTTTGCCCCTCCCTCGCTCACTGGAGCGCTGAGCTGTGGAGGGGGCGGGGGAGCGGCCGTCTAAGGCGCTCAGTGGCTCGCTGAGAGGCTGAGCCGGGTTTCGGTCCAGGCACCTGGTGGATCCAGACTCCAATTGTCGGGATGACAATCCAGTACCTGGACTGATTCCTGTGATGTCAGCAGAGGGGGGACTTCAGCCCGCTGTCTGCTGAAAACGGGTCACAAGGGTGCAAAACAAACTGCACTTCTGTGATCCATAGGAGAAGCCCAGCCAAAACGAGCTTTGGCTGGACCTCTCCTTTAACATGCATGTATATAATATGAAAAAATACATGTGATGTTAGTTCCACTTTACAAAGCTTTCAGATATATTTTTAAAGTGTGTGTGAATTCAAAATGACATTTTTATAACGTGTATTGCCATGCACCTTTAAACCTCTGATATATTCTTTATGAATTTAGACAGCAATGTCTGCAATTTTACCTTCTGATTTGCCCAGTCACTCTCAATGCAATGTAGGAAAGATGATCCGCACACCGGTCGTTGCTATTAAAAAATCTTCATTTTATATAAAAGCCACAGTGAACAAACGCAGATAAAATCAGTTGACGCGTTTCAGCCTATAAGGCCTTAGTCATAACTCTCAATGCAACACCACGTCCTGTTATGGGGTGACAATCCTCATCTACTGCCTTCTATTGCAATAGCTGCATTGTCACCCCTGAATGTGCCCTCCCGCAGTGGGACTCCATCCAATGAGACTCTGCAAGGGCTCCACATTTCCTAGTGCTGTCAGTCTAACACTGTGAGCATGCTTACAAGATGGGAGAGTGCAGAAGTTATCACACCATTATGCTACAGTTACAGATCTGTGTGTGGGCCCTGATCATCTTCCGTCTGGTGATTTGGTCTCATGTATCAGTTTACAAAAGTAGAAGCTAGCTGCTCCTTCCATACCTCTTGCCCTGACAAGGTTTGGTGGTCTGGATGTGAGGGGGGGGGGAGGGGAGATCATTCAGTCTGAGGATGGTGTGATTCACCATGTGCAATCCTGGTGCCGCCAGACTGAGGTGGGGTTGGAGTTTATAAATTGTGGTGGGGTAAAAATATAGCATATATAACCTAAAGGTTCTGGATGACGCTGGAAATGGATAACGAAGTTACAACTAGACAATTCTTGATGTGTAATGAATAATCTATTAAATCAATTCATGATATTCATTCCCTCCCCCAACAGATCTCTGATGGAACAGATTTCATCACAATATTGTCAATCCTGGTAATGATAAGGATTTGCAGGTCTCTAAGATAATGGAAGCTTCTCCCATATACCCAACTGGGCTTGCAATGCATACGGGCACATTATGACAAACTGCCCGGGCCCAATTCTTCTTTTTTTGTTATGCAGTTTACTACCATTTTGGTGATAACAAGAAAACAAAGCATTCAATGCATTTTGGGGGTGTCGCCCCTTCCTCAGGGGGAAATTCCCATAATATTTCAATTTATATTAAAATTCATCAATTCATATAAAAATGTAAGGGGCAATTTCCTCAAGGACTCCCAATCGTTAGGTATTAGCAGGGGCTCCTTGAGACCTGGAAAGTATCTCAAGGGTTCCACTGGAGTAACAATTACGAAAGGCTGGTCTATGCAATATCTAATTGACACGCGATCAGGGAGGTATTTTTCCTCAGAGAAAATTAGTCCATGCTTTATAAGGGCCGTTCACTAGACATGAGCGGTTAGTTTCATTCTGAATTAAAATCCGAAAAAAAAGAAAATTTGTTCGAATGTATCCAAATTTCTGAATTACAATATTACTGAATTTAAACAAATCCAAAATAACGGAGAAAAAAATTCGGACGAAATTTGAATTCAAATAATTTTCAAATTGTTTACGAATACTTTTCAAATTCAGAAAGTTTTCAAAATCAAATTCAGAAAGTTTTCAAACTCAAACAGTTTTCAAATTCAAATTCGAAAAGTCCTTGAATTTGAATAGTTTTCAAATTTCCAAAGAGAACAAAATAGAATAGAAAACAAAGGAATAGAACAGAACGATTAGCTCTGTTCCACTCCACCACATTATATTTTCTTTTTTTTTTCCCATTCTATTCCTCCACTTTCCACTCCACCCCATTCTCCTTGGAAACTGGAAAATGATTCAAATTCGAAAGCGATTCAAATTCAAAAACGATTCGAAATTGATTCGAAAACTTTTCGAATCGATTTGAAAACGAATAAATGAAACAAATTCCGAAAACGTATTTAACGAATGAAACAAATCTAACCAAACAAATTTATGTAAATAACAAATCGAAATGAAACAAATGTTTTCGCTGTGCACATGTCTACCGTTCCCACTAGCCTGCACACTAAACCACAGCAGTTTAGCCTGCAGGGCAGCAGCGGTTTTGGCTGCAGTTCTGTGCAGCAGGGTCAGTGTGATGCACATTTTATTCATTTATTTTGTTTTTAGTGAACTTTATGTGAGGTGCACAAATGGACACTTCATTCATGTCACTGTACAGCCGTGTGGAGTGCTGTGTAGTAACATACAGGGCCATCCAGAGAGGTAGGATATTATGCAATCCCATTGCATGTCATCACACAGCTCTGGAATGCAGAGAAGCACTGCATTCTGGTATTAACATGACACACAGAAAACCATTGTTTTCTACAGTGAGGGAAAAAGTATTTGATCCCCTGCAGATTCTGTAAGTTTGTCCACTGACAAGGAAATGATCAGTCTATAATTTTAATGGTAGGTTTATTTTAATAGCGAGAGACAGGACAACAACAAAAATATCCAGAAAAACACATTTCAAAAAAGTTATAAATTGATTTGCAGTTTAATGAGTAAAAATAAATATTTGACCCCTTCCCAAACAGTACTTGGTGGCAAAACCCTTCTTGCCAATAACAGAGTTCAGACGTTTCTTGTAGTTGGCCACCAGGTTTGCACACATCTCAGGAGGGATTTTGTCCCACTCCTCTTTGCAGATCCTCTCTAAGAATAGGCATGCACAGAGGGTGTGCTGGGTGTGCCTGGGCACACCCTAATTACCCCATGTGCATTAGCATTATCGCTTTGTGTGCCGGCAGGAAGAAAGGAAAGATCTCCCCATTACCGGATCTGCCATAAGAGAAGTGGCTAAGCACCTCTTTCACTGAGCCGGCAGGGAGATCAATGTCCCAGGGTCATATACATGTAGACACACATACACGTGTTTGAGCTTTAGGGTGCACACCCTAATGAAATAGGCTGCACACACCTATGTCTCCAAGTCATTAAGGTTTAGAGGCTGATGTTTGGTAACTCGAACCTTCAGCTCCCTCCACATATTTTCTATGGGTTAAGGTCTGGAGACTGGCTAGGCCACTTAATGTGCTTCTTCTTGAGCCACTCCTTTGCTGCCATGGCCGTGTGCTTTGGGTCATTGCCTTGCTGGAATACCCATCCACGACCCATTTTCAATGCCCTGACTGAGGGAAGGAGGTTGCCATCCAAGCTTTGATGGTACAAGGCCCCGTCCATCGTCCCTTTGATGCGGTGAAGTTGTCCTGTCCCATTAGTAAAAAAAAACCCCAAAGCATAATGTTTCCACCTCCATGCTTGATCGTGGGGATGGTGTTCTTGTGTTCATAGGCAGCATTCCTCCTCCTCCAAACACGGTGAGTTGAGTTGGTGCCAAAGAGCTTGATTTTGGTCTCCTCTGACCACAACACTTTCACCCAGTTCTCCTCTGAATTATTCAGATGTTCATTAGCAAACTTCAGACATGTGCTTTCTTGAGCAGGGATTTCAGTCCTTCACAGTGTAGTGTGTTACCAATTGTATTTTTGGTGACTATGGTCCCAGCTGCCTTGAGATCATTGACAAGATTGTCCCGTGTAGTTCTGGGCTGATTCCTCACTGTTCTCATGATAACTGAAACTCCACGAAGTGAGAACTTACATGGAGCCCCAGACCGAGGGAGATTCACAATTATTTTGTGTTTCTTCCATTTGCGAATAATTACACCAATTGTTGTCACCCTTTCACCAAGCTGCTTGGCAATGGTCTTGTAGCCCAATCCATCTTTGTGTAGGTCTACAATCTTGTCCCTTGACATCCTTGGACAGCTCTTTGGTCTTGGCCATGGTGGGGAGATTGGAATCTGATTGATTGCTTCTGTGGACAGGTGTCTTTCATACAGGCAACAAGCTGAGATTAGGAGCACTCCCTTTTAGGCCTCTTTCACACGGACGTTCCGTTCAGGTCCACCTGTCAGTTTTTTCAGGCGGACCTGAACGGACACTCCATGCAGCCCTATGGAGTGACGGATGTCAGTGGAGATATGTCTGCTGACACCCGTCGTTCTCCGATCCGCTCCAGACCCGTAAAGTCTGAAGGATGAAAACCCTATTTTTCCATCCGTCTGCGGATCAGATGACAGCGCACAGACGGATCCGTTGTCATCCGACTTCCCATAGGGGAGAGCGGGGGCTCTGGCGGGTTCATCTTTGCACAGAGAGCGGAGACGGATCCATCATCCGTCGGCTCAGCTGAGCAAACGGAGTCCGTATACGGAGACAGCCGCGTGAAACCCGCCTAAGAGAGCGATCCTAATCTCAGCTTGACACCTGGGAGCCGGAAATATTGCTGATTGATAGGAGACCAAATACTTATTTCACTCATTAAAATTCAAAGCAATTTATAACTTTTTTGAAATGCGTTTTTCTGGATATATTTGTTGTTATTCTGGCTCTCACTGTTGAAATAAACCAACCATTAAAATTATAGACAGATCATTTCTTTGTCAGTGGGCAAACGTACAAAATCAGCAGGGGATCAAATACTTTATTCCCTCAGTGTTTGTGTCATTGCACTAACGTATGTTTATCCAGGAGGAAAACCAAAGGTAACTCCACATTGTGTGAACGAGCCCTAAAGGTTTTTTTGCCTTCC
>BLSH010511195.1:308408-326268 GCA_018402905.1 Glandirana rugosa | reverse complement strand
CGATCCGCTCCAGACCCGTAAAGTCTGAAGGATGAAAACCCTATTTTTCCATCCGTCTGCGGATCAGATGACAGCGCACAGACGGATCCGTTGTCATCCGACTTCCCATAGGGGAGAGCGGGGGCTCTGGCGGGTTCCTCTTTGCACAGAGAGCGGAGACGGATCCATCATCCGTCGGCTCAGCTGAGCAAACGGAGTCCGTATACGGAGACAGCCGCGTGAAACCCGCCTAAGAGAGCGATCCTAATCTCAGCTTGACACCTGGGAGCCGGAAATATTGCTGATTGATAGGAGACCAAATACTTATTTCACTCATTAAAATTCAAAGCAATTTATAACTTTTTTGAAATGCGTTTTTCTGGATATATTTGTTGTTATTCTGGCTCTCACTGTTGAAATAAACCAACCATTAAAATTATAGACAGATCATTTCTTTGTCAGTGGGCAAACGTACAAAATCAGCAGGGGATCAAACACTTTATTCCCTCAGTGTTTGTGTCATTGCACTAACGTATGTTTATCCAGGAGGAAAACCAAAGGTAACTCCACATTGTGTGAACGAGCCCTAAAGGTTTTTTTGCCTTCCTCTAGATCACCTGCAGATTTATTTGGGCGGCACAGTGGTGTAGTGGTTAGCACTTTTGGCTGGCAGCAAAAGGGTCGCTGGTTCGAATCCCAACCACGACACTGCCTGCCTGGAGTTTGCATGTTCTCCCTATGCCTGTGTGGGTTTCCTCTGGGTACTCCGGATTCCTCCCACACTCCAAAGACATGCTGGTAGGTAAATTAGATCCTGTCTAAACTGGTCATAGTATATGTATGAATGTGAGTTAGGAACCTTAGATTGTAAGCTCCTTAAGGGTAGGGAATGATGTGAATGTACAATATATATGTAAACCTCTGCGTAAATTGACAGCGTTTAAGTACCTAAAATAAATAATACATTTGGCACAATAAGAAGTCACAGAAGTAGCCAACACATTTGGGGGGCTCATTGCCCCCTTTATTAGGGCTTGTGGTGAAAAAAAGCTTTGGACCAGGGTAGAATGCTTATAGGAAATGTTCAATGTGCTAAAGAGGACTCTATCTCGCCACTGGGTTCTTTGCAAAGATGAGAGCTAACAAAACGCTTTCACTGCTCGAGTCTGAGAGAAAATCACTCCACACAGCACATAGCTCGAAGGAGAAAAGAAAAATCCCCCCCATTCTCATTCTCCACCCACCCATCCACCCATCCATAAGGCTCAACTCCAACTTTACCTCTCTATACAAACATGGTCTTTATGCCCTGATAGGAAGTGAGGGGAATCTCACCAACAGGGACACAGATGGCAGTAAAAACGGTTGTGGCTGGCATTGGGCTTCATTGCAGGGATTGGTCACAGTCCGGCCTCCTCCACCAATCACATCCGCAGATCCGTATACTGACTCAGTAACTCAGCAGTTCTTTTCGCTGAGCACAAACAAGCACAAAGCAAACAAGATATCGCATTACTCGAGGGCCAGGCATTACCCAACTATTCAGTGCAAACCGCCTAATGAAATTGTCTTTGATGAGACGTTCAGAGTAAACTTTTGGCTGAGGCGATTCCAGGCCACCCAGAGCACATAAAAATAAATAGCAGCGCTGAGGCCCAGTACTCAGTGCCGAGGCTTTATTTGTAGAAGAATTAGCTGGCGCGGAGTGCAGTCACTCTGCCATATTGTGTGTTCACCTTCAGACGAGTCCATTCTCAGTCTTATTGGTAGATTTACATTATATTCAGGAGAAGTCAACACTACATCTGTGTACAACCAAATGATCCACACCAAACCATAGATTCATTGCACAGATACTCAATTGTACCTGAGTAAAAACCATTAGGAGCTCACACCACATTTGATTTGGACAAACAAAAAAAAAGTGACACGTTGGTAGGTTAATTGGCTCCTGTTCAAATTGGCCCTAGTATGTGTATATGAGACGAGGACCTTAGATTATAACAACCTAACAGACCCCTGATGTCTCACTTTTGAGGCAGGGACAGGAGATTGCTTTCAATCACCATCTCTGTAGCCTCAGCTGCACAGAATGAATGGACAGTTATAGCTCCGTACAGAGCTTCCTGTTCATTCACAAACTGAAGCCTAGTAAACACTGTTTACTAGGCTTCAGTTATGTATGGACACAGGAGCGATTGGCAGCAATCACTCACTGTGTCCATTCATTAAAAGAAAGGACCAGTAAATAGCATATTTAGTGGCCCCTTCCCCACTCTCTATCCTGAAAGCATCCTGTGCAGCAGCCAGCGGGAGAGGAGAAAGGGGAAACCAGCAGGGATTGGGGCCAGGAGAGTACACAGGGACCTGGGGGAAGCAGGTCCTGAATAGAAGTGGCGGTGGGGGTGGCCGATGCCCTCCATTTTCCTCCTGCAGCCACTGAATGCTGGCGGGAGGGAAACGAGGAGAAGCGTCTTTCAGCAGCTGCAGGAGGAAAATGGAGGGGATTGGTTCCTCTATATGCCACCCCTCCTATGCAGATGAAGCCCCCTGGAGCATGGGGCCGGGTCGCAATTGCAATCCTTGTAGTTACACCCCTGATTGTATCTCCATTGGAAGATTTCCGTATTCTGGTGACAACTCAGATATTTGGATTGTTCTATCACTTTCATTGGGGACAACAGAGAAACCAAATCTCCCCAACAGAAAACAATAAAACATGACAGATTCTACCCTTCCAGACCCCATCCAAAACAAACAAAAAAGTTCTGGAATCAGCTTTAATGCTATGTATATCAGACACAGGTTATGCAGATGGAATCGGCTTCTTCATTACCATGAGCAATTCAATGCCATTTTTTTTTTTTTACATGGTGGCATGTTTTGTAAATAGAAGACGACAATTTGATCAAATATACCGTTTTTTATGTATGCAAATACATGCCTATTACATGCTTGTGACATGTATAATGTATATTCATTGCGTCGCCTGTTTTCCATCATAGATATGTGTAATGACAAAGAACTAAAATCATATAGGATTTACTACTTACTACTTGGACCTGAAGAAGACCATGTCAGCAACATATGTGGACATTGTTCTAAGCACATTGTGGAACTGTTTATAAACAATTTAGGACATGTTAGTTGATATGATCACTACATATATATTGTATGTTCATGTGTGATCTATTTTAACCTCTTGCTGACCATGAAATGTAGCAGGGAGGGTGAACCTTAAAGTGGAGTTCCACCCATGTAAAAGTCAGCAGCTACAAAAAGTATAGCTGCTGACTTTTAACAATCGGCCACTCACCTGTCCCTCGCTCCAGCGATGCGGTCACCCAAGGGCTCACTCTTTGCCCCCTCCCCTCTGCAGCGCCGGCATCACAAGTGTGGGCACCCAGCTTTGGCTTCAAAGCCGGGCACGCACTGCGCATGCGCAAGTCACGCTGCGCCTTGTGACTGCCCAGCATATCTTCTGGGACCTGTGATGTGGAGATCGCCGAGAGAGAGGGGGAAGGTGGACTTCCTTCCTGGAGCCGCGGCGCCAGGGGAGGAAGTGGACATGGGACCCTGTGAAAACAGGGTCCCTGGTCACCCCCCAAAAAAAAGACATGCCAACTGTGGCATGTGGGGGGGGGGGGGGGGTCACCTTCCATTAAAGTGGAAGTTCCATTTTTGGGTGGAACTCCGCTTAATGTCCACACGCCACACATAAGCATTCAGGTTGGCCAAAGTTTCTGTGTTAATGGTATGCTCACCTCATGCTCCCAGCACAGTGACTGAGCTGTTACAGACAGCTACTGGTCTCTGTTTATGATTGGGGGCTAGTGGGACAGGCTCCTGATCATGTGACCACTGTGATCACATGATTGAGAAGTCCATCTCCCTTCCCGAAATTTAGACCCAGGGCTAGCGAGACGGTGCGGGAGGACGTTACAGTGGATGACTTTCCAAATGATTTTGCAAAAGGGATGTAAACGCTTCAGATAAGGCTATTTATAGTGAAATTCAAATTGTGGGTAGCACTTTGGCCTGGCAGCAAAAGGGTTGCTGGTTCAAATCCCAACCACAACACTACCTGCCTGGAGTATGCATGTTCTCCCGATGCCTGCGTGGGTTTCCTTCAGGTACTCCGGTTTCCTCCCACAGTCCAAAGACATGCTGGTAGGTAAATTAGATCCTGTCTAAATTGGCCTTAGCATATGTATAAATGTGAGTTGGGGACCTTAGATTGTAAGCTCCTTGAGGATAGGGACTGATGTGAATGTACAATGTATATGTAAAGTGCTGCGTAAATTGACAGCGATATAGAAGTACCTGAAATAAATAAATAATAAATACATTGTAAAAAGTGCACTCTTTATTAAATGTATTCTTTATATTCTTCTATTTTTAGATTCCTGGATGCTCAGAAAATGCCAAAAAGAATCTGCGTGTAGAGATTTGTTGCAGGAAGCTTCCAACCCCTCCTCATGATCAGTGAGACAAGACTGGAGAACTCTAGGACCTTATCTAATGAAGTGTGCATGACCCAGGCGTTTGGTCGTCATGCATTCAGGAAGAGAATCCAATTCTGCATGGCTTAGATAAGCTCATTTGTTCTATCTGACTCAGAGCATACTGGACCCCTCAACTCACTCTAACTGGATGGGAACTGCACTAAGAATAGGTCTTGTGAAATGAAGAGGTTTTATGATGCTGTATCTGACATTAGGCCCCTTGCACAAGGGGTGTCTAGCCTCTGTGGGTGCAATCACGGCATTTAAGTGTGCCCTAGGGAGGCAAAGGTGCCACATCCTGTCCTGCTGCTCGCAGCCTGTGAAAGTCTTAGGCAAACTGAAATATGCTGTACAGATTATGGCCCTATCTGAACGCATGCCTAGAATGCAGTTATTGTGGGCATTTGTACAGTCCAGACAGAGCTGCAAGGCCATGCATAGAAGACCCGGACAAACCCAGGAGTAACTCAGGGCATGATGGTAAACCCTTATAATCGGCACAGCAGGTGTGCTGACCCAGGAGCTGAGTGCATGGATGGTGAGAATCCCTCATAATGGATACAGCAAGTGTAAAGACCAGGGAACTCGGTGTAGGGATGAGGAGAACCCTGCATACTGGTCACAGCAGGAACTTACCAACAGAGTCATTTAAAGACATCCCGGGCGGCACAGTGGTGTAGTGGTTAGCACTTTCACCTAGCAGCAAAAGGGTCACTGGTTCGAATTTCAGCCATGACACTACCTGCCTGGAGTTTGCATATTCTCCTTGTGCCTGCGTGGGTTTCCTCCGGTTTGCTCCCACACTCCTAAGACATATGGTTAGGTTAATTGGAACCTGTCTAAATTGATCATAGTATGTGTATGGAACTATGAATGTGAGTTAGGGATCTTAGATTGTAAGCTCCTTGAGGGTTAGGGTTAGGGACTGATGTGCATGTACAATAATGTATATGTGAAGCACTGCGTAAATTGACGGCGCTATATAAGTACCTGAAATAAATAAATATCTGTCCAGAAGCCATTAAAAACAGAAGGAGGTCCTAACTTTTCCAGCATTTACCAAATACCAACTTTGGATGGACTGACCCTTTAATTCTAATTCTTCTCGCACTCTCATCTCATATTGTCTCTCCTACTTCTCTCTTCCTACACAGAAGTTTACTCAAGAACTTTGTTTTAAATGTTAGTTTATAAACAGGACCAGTGACATGCTGCTGATGCCGGTTACATGATAAGGAGAAGATTTCTTAATAACTTTATTAGCCTGTAATAAATACAATGGAAAAAATAAAGCATGCCAAACATCAGCAATGAGAGGGTGTGATTAGTCAGCGGACTACAGGAGATCCAGAGTAGATCACCGGCCCTTCCCATCCCCTGATCCTTCTCATACAAGTCTGGAACACAAATTATAATTTAAATATATTCCTCAGCAACCACAAAGGATATAAATGCACTTTGTGTGCACCAGTTGTGTTTGTAAACCCAGATATTACCTTGTAAAAATAGCAGTGAAATCATACATAGCCTGTAAAGAGAGCAGAGCAGTGGGAAGGACCCAACAAATGCCCCTCACTACACGCTGACTGCAAAAAATTAAACTTTAAATCACATAAAAATGGTGACTGTGATCATTCTGGACCAAATGAGGAGAACATAAAACACGGTTCAGCTAACAGCCTCGGTCAGAGAATCTGACAAGTGTCATATTGGACTTAATGTGAAGTGTATGTAAACCATAAGGTCCCATGCACACTGTGCTTTTAGGACCAGTACATGGGGATCTGGCTCTTAGCTGAGGGCAGAGGGCACAGGTATCCCATCCAGCCCTGCTACCAGCAGCCTGATAAACTCTATGAGAGGCTGATAGCTGCTGCTGCTGAACTTGGCTGGACGGTGCACCCACCGGTACTTACATTTAGGGCAGTATGTACCCCTGGACAAATGCCCAAAATTCTTGTGTTCCAGGCATTCACCCTAAGTGCATACTGAGCTCAACATTCCACTGCTTGTTGAGGGCTATTGAGAGGCGTACTAAGTCAGGGTACCGTGACGTCTGCAGGAAACTATGGATAGCACCCTGCCATCTGCTCTCACCAACCATGATCTGCCTACATTGCATAGGGAAGCACACAGACCCAATGACAAGATCTTTGGGACTAAAATTAGGTTTGTGATGAAAATGGAAAGGTTTTTTTTTTTGGAAAGGTTCTCTGAAGGTGCCGGCCACACACAGTTTAATAGGCTCATATTATCAGTAATTCAATGGAACTATAATCATTAAATAAATAAGAATCTTAAACAACAGAACCTCCACTTCATTGATTTAGTATGGTTTTGATTGGATTTGATGCTAGTAAAGTTGACCGGCTGTAGTGGAATTTTATTGACAGTTTTTGACTGATCTCATAATACAGACAAATAAATAAAATATCATTTTGAATATTTGTTTACTGATAGATCACATTTTCAATTGATAATGTATGTGGTGCATTGTTCATACTTTCAACAATAATAAATGGTTTGTTTGCAATCACTTATCAATCAATTATCAATACTTGCATGGCCACCTTTAAGGCCCCTTTCACCCAGGCGGCTGTTCTGCCATTGCTAAATGCAAGCCAGATACCAGACTCCAAATCACAACGATTACTTGCATTTGTACATTCCGATTAGCCACCGTTACATGCAGCTACGTTTAGCTGCAGTGGAAACATTCTTAATTCTTGACATTTCTGAAGTGCTTCCTATTAATTTTCCATTGCTATCCGTAGATGACACAGTGCACTGCTTTTACCTGCAGATAGCTGCAGATACATGCAGATAGCTGCATAACATCATTCCTGGACGCATCCCAATCCATTTTTTCTAATAGTTCTAAATTGTCTGTAATGAAACTGTTGCTAAATGCAGAGTGTGAAAGGGGCCATAGGAAAGGATTGTCACAGTGTAGCTGCGGTAGATAACTTCATCTATCCGCAGCTAAAAGCTGGATTCTATCCGTCCGTGTGAAAGGGGCCTTAGCCTGCCATAGATGGAGCAATTTTCTTTCCTGCAACCGCCAGTTCAGTCAGTGTTGATGGGGGAATCCCTGCTGTGGAGCCATTGTCTTCTCCCAGGTGAGAAGGGGGGTGGGGCAGCGGAAGACATCTCCGCTGAGAGAACACAGAGATTACTGCTAGCGACTATAATAACAGCTAGCAATAATCTCATGTAAAATCCGACAGGCTGGTTGTACCAAAGTTGATAGATCAACTAACTTGGGTACATTCAGCTTGCCCCATACATTGTTCAAATCTTGGCCGGTCCCTGCTGAACTGGCAGATCAAATCTCAGCTGGTTCAGCAGGAACCGGCCGAGATTCGAACAGTTAATGGGCAGGTTTGAATGTACCAAGTTGATCGATCAGCTTGAGTACAATCAGCCTGCCAGAATTTTGTGCGAAAACTGCTAGCGGCTGCTACAGTCATTAGCGATAATCACGGTCTTCTCCCAGCGGGGAAGGCTTTCCCTGCCAGAAGAAGAAAATGGCCAGGCCGGAGGGATTCCCACATCTACACTGTCTGTGTGGATGGGGGGATTGAGCAAATTTTTTCCATGGAAAAATTGCTTTGTGTATGGCCAGCCTAAAGCCTGGTGCACACTATTAGTCGGAGCCACTGTACTAATTATGCAAAGTTAGTATAGCAATACCCCCCCCCCCCCCGCTGAGCTATTGTGTTCTGATGACAGAGGGGGTGGGGGTGAGGATTGGGTGCCCCCCCCCCACCAGAACACTCTGATTAACACTCTGTGCCATTCGCGAAGAGTGTTGAGTGGGAATCAGTCGGCTGCTGGTTTTCCCGCATGCATGCCCGACAGAAGCCGGCCAAGCGGCCAACTTCTGTCAGGCAGACCGACATACACAGAGCAAATGTCTGCCATTTGTTTTGAACCGTAAAATGTCTCCCGACATTCGGCCTATGTGTATCCAGCTTTAGCGTAAGATCCTTAAGGAACAGACCTGGCCCCAGGCTTCACCCCTGCCTAGATGTCTAGTCTGATCTGGTGTACATGATAGTACGACCTTGTACAGGTTGGGAATTGTCAACAAAGATGTCTACCAGTATACTGTCATGGACAGTGGTTTGTAACCACTATGAGACAAGTAGCCCTGGTGACTGCAGGACACACCTGACATTAAAGGTAATATAAAGGTACTATCTGAGGAGCTTAGCAGGCCAGGCAACAATACATTCCAGCGACTGTGTGGAGATACGGAAGTCACAGAGTCCAATAGGGGGCACTAAAAGCACAGGGTTGCACTTGGAGACACAGAGGGACACTGGAGGCACTGGGTAGCTCTTGGAGACAGGGGGTCGCACAGAGGTGCACTTGTGCCACAGGGGTACACTTGGAGGACACAGAAGCATGTTCAAGACACAAGGGTGCACTTGAAACACCAGGGTGCCTGAAATGACATGGAGATGCACAGAGGCATGTTGGAAGCACAGGGTAGCTCTTCTAGACTCGGAGACACACAAAGGCACAGGGAGGGGACATGAGCATCAGGGAAGCACAAGAGGCACAAAGGAGGTAGAAGCTTGGGATTCTAGAAGACATTGGAACCATAGAGCTTCACTTAGGCCTGGCTACGCATTGCTCGAGCATAGAGTCACATGTCCATCTTTGAAGCCAGTGCCAATCAGAAGAGCCAGTGCTATGTTTGGCATGTCACCAGCTCTCTAGACGATTTCTGTATAAATTCTGTCAGTGATGCACCACCGGCAACATCCTGTCTGCTGCCTAAACAAAAAACAAGTCAGGCTAAATGCTTTCAGCCATTCGCAGAAAACCTTTTACCTTTACGAATGAATAAAAGGCTTCCTTTAATTGGCCAAGGTGGAAATCGTGACGTCTACCACCTGCCTCTCCACCTCAGCCAATCAGAGGAAGGTTTGTATCCATGCATAAAAATACAAGGATACCTCTGAAAGGCTGAGAAGGATTCAGCCCGACTCTCTCTATTTCCAACAGCAAACAGGAAGTTGCTCATTATGCTGCGAAATACAGCGCAGCATACTGTGGGGTTGAGTGCAAAATCTGGTGCAGCTATGCATGGTAGCCAAGAAAGTTCCAGTTTCTTCAGTTAAGCTTTGCCCAAAAAAAAATGGAATCTGGTTTCTTTGCAGAGCTGCACCAGATTCTGCACTCCCCAGTTTTAGTAAATCAACCCCTGTATGTATCTGATGCTACTATAGTATTATACAGTGCTGACAGTGGGCAGAAAAAACTAGTTATGGAATTAGTTAACTTGGGCCAGCTTGGCCCAAACAAACCATTTAAAGTAAAAGGAAATGTGGATGTAGCCTTTAAATATATATTTTTTAAGTTTATACTTTAAGAGAGAATGCAACATTGTCAGGGGCCTGCAACATTTGGCCAAAGAAAGATTTGAAAATGACAATGTACAGTTCTTAAAAAATGGTTTAAAAGTAATCTAGTGTAAAAGGGCCTAGAAAGGAAACACAGTAAGCACCAGGATGGCCAGCGGTCAGTTAAGAATTGATAGGTGGAGATGGAAAGGGGAGGCCTTAACTACCAGGTTTTAACAAATATTTCTAATCAACTGGAGGATACAAAATCAATTGGAGGGTCAATAATTAGCAATCTAGCGTGATACCACTGGGTATATTGGAAACAATTTATTATAGACTGATTGTACCAACAGGTAAGGTTTGTACAAAGGGTTCCCAAAGATGAAAAAAACATTTAACCTGTGATTCTTTGCTTGAGGGGGCTTCCATCCAGTCCATGCAAAACACATAGGATAGTTTAGCCATAAACAAAGAAATACTGGGGGTTCCGGATAGATCCACTTATGGAGGATGGACTTCTGTGCTGCAAGGGATATAATAGTGAGGAGTTGTTTGCAGCCTCTTGAGATCCTAGTACCTGGGATGTCAATTAGACCAGCAAGTGCCTTAAATGTAATTTTTTATAATTGCTGTTTTATGCTGTAGGCATTTTTTTCCACATGTGAATGTGTTAGGAACCAGAAATGTACTTTAGGCATTAGATTTGTAAGTTGCAGTCTTTTTGGCTTTTGTTATGGAGTTCCACATTCCTTCATTACTGACAATGACCTCCAGGACAAGTAATACTCAGTTAGTGACACTTAAATGGGTTAACATTCTTTCAAGAAAATCAGCATGTTTTTTTTTTTTTCTTTTTTATTTCAGAAACAAAAGGAATTTAGGGAGTTCACATTTTGAGAATGAAAACACTGTTTTTCTTTCTCAGACATAGATTTCCTGGGTTGTGTCCAGCTATTTAAAAAGAAACGATGTCAAAAGAGGAAAATGCAATTAAACAAACTTGAAATGGTAAACGCTGCCCGGCCCGGCGGCCAAATCTACTGTAGGGGCGATTTAACCCCTTCTGTACTTAACAGTAAGTGCTGTATTGATCTTATGGCCATGACTGTTCTTCCTATAGCTGGTAGTGTTAAGAATAGGAAATATATTTTATTATGCACATAATAATACCAGCCAGCTCTGCAGATCAATCTCTGGAACTGAAAACCAGCCTTAAAGCGTTACTAAACCCAGGACCCTGCATTCACTATATCTGGACTCCCACAGTACACAGAACATGGAAATGCATGTAGTTTAGTAAATATAAACTGCTAAAGGCCTTTTCTCATCAGCAGTATATAGCAGTCTTATTACTTCTAATCAGTGTCTGCTTAAGGCTTGTAGAAGGAGTTTTCATTCTACTCTGACTGTCCTATGAGGCTGCAGGACCCCTGACCCTGTGTCTGGAAAGTGTTGATTGGCCCTGTGCTGATCACATGCACCTTCCCAAGAAAATAACTGAACATGTGGAGAGTGACTACAAAGGCTCTGTTCTATCAGAAGATAGATTGAGGACAGTGGAAGAAGGGGGGATCAGAGAAGACAGGATCAAACACAATGCAGAGGATTGACCCCTTAGGTTCCACAGTGAGTATAACAAGTATGCTTTACTGCATATACAGACTGATTTTAGTATTGTGGGCTTAGTAACACTTTAAAGGGTATCTAAATCTAAGAAAAAAAATGTAATATACAGTATCTCACAAAAGTGAGTACACCCCTCACATTTTTGGAAATATTTTATTCTATCTTTTTATGTGAAAACACTGAAGAAATGACACTTTGCTACAATGTAAAGTAGTGAGTGTGCAGCTTGTATAACAGTGTAAATTTGCTGTCCCCTTAAAATAACTCAATACACAGCCATTAATATCTAAACCACTGGCAAAAAAAGTGAGTACACTCCTAAGTGAAAATGTCCTAATTGGGCCCAAAGTGTCAATATTTTGTGTGGCCGCCATTATTTTCCAGCACTGCCTTAACCCGCTTGGGCATGGAGTTCACCAGAGCTTCACAGGTTGCCCCTGGAGTTCTCTTCCACTCCTCCATGACGACATCATGGAGCTGGTGGATGTTAGAGACCTTGTGCTCCTCCACCTTCCGTTTGAGGATGCCCCACAGATGTTCAATAGGATTTAGGTCTGGAGACATGCTTGGCCAGTCCATCACCTTTACCCTCTGCTTCTTTAGCAAGCCAGTGGTCATCTTGGAGGTGTTTTTGGGGTTGTTATGTTGGAATACTGCCCTGCAGCCCAGCCTCCAAAGAGAGGGTATCATGCTCTGCTTCAGTATGTCACAGTACATGTTGGCATTCATGGTTCCCTCAATGAATTGTAGCTCCCCAGTGCCGGCAGCACTCATGCAGCCCCAGACCATGACACTCCCACCACCATGCTTGACTGTAGGCAAGACATACTTGTCTTTGTACTCCTCACCTGGTTGCCGCCACACACGCTTGACACCATCTAAACCAAATAAGTTTATCTTGGTCTCATCAGACCATAGGGCATGGTTCCAGTAACCCATGACCTTAGTCTGCTTGTCTTCAGCAAACTGTTTGCAGGCTTTCTTGTGCATCATCTTTAGAAGAGGCTTCCTTCTGGGACGACAGCCAAGCAGGCAAATTTGATGCAGTGAGCAGCGTATGGTCTGAGCACTGACAGGCTGACCTCTCACCCCTTCAACCTCTGCAGCAATGCTGGCAGCACTCATACGTCTATTTCCCAAAGACAACCTCTGAATATGGCGTTGAGCACGTGCACTCAACTTCTTTGGTCAACCATGGCTAGGCCTGTTCTGAGTGGAACCTGTCCTGTTAAACCGCTGTATGGTCTTGGCCACAGTGCTGCAGCTCGGTTTCAGGGTCTTGGCAATCTTCTTATAGTCTAGGTCATCTTTATGTAGAGCAACAATTCAGATTCTCAGTTCTTTGCCACGAGGTGCCATGTTGAATTTCCAATGACCAGTATGAGAGAGTGAGACGAAGAACACCAAATTTAACACACCGGCTGTTCCCCATTCACACCTGAGACCTTGTAACACTAACAAGTCACATGACACCGGGGAGGGAAAATGGCTAATTGGGCCCAATTTGGACATTTTCACTTAGGCGTGTACTCACTTTTGTTGCCAGTGATTTAGACATTAATGGCTGTGTGTTGAGTCATTTTGAGGGGACAGCAAATTTACACTGTTATACAAGCTGTACACTCACTACTTTACATTGTAGCAAAGTGTAATTTCTTCAGTGTTGTCACAGGAAAAGATAAAATAAAATATTTACAAAAATGTGAGGGGTGTACTCACTTTTGTGAGATACTGTAGCTTCCTGAAAACATCACACCCCCATGCCTCAGTGCTCCTCAGCATTGATACAAGCAATAGGCTGGCTCTTGGGAGAAATTATGCAAATATTAAAATGTCTTGATAGATGGATGCCTGGAGGAGTGGTTGTTCCTGGGCAGTCTGTATTTGTATAGATACAGCCCTAGGTAATGCCCATATATGATGCTGAGCCTCTAGTTTGAAGAACTATAAAGGGGTGGGCATGGAACAGTCAGGTCAGGGATGAAAGGGCTAGATCAGTGGTTTTCAACCTCAGTCCTCAAGTACCCCCAACGGGCCATGATTTCAGGTTTTCCTTTACTTTGCACAGCTGCTTTAAATCAATATCAATGACATGGTATTGATAAGAGCTATTTTAAGTTCCCAAAACATGGCCCGTTGGGGGTACTTGAGGACTGAGGTTGGGAACCATTGGGTTAGATGATCCCCTAAGTTCTCCAGCCAGGAAATGAGGAGGGCTCTATCTGACTTGCTGCAGCTTCTAACACACATTGTGAGAAGTTCACAGTGTGCAGTGAAATCAGAGTAAGCGATTTCAGTACAGGAGAGGAGTCTGTACAACTGTGCAGGACCGAAGGCAAGGCTAGAGGTCAGCATTAACACCCCAGAAAGATTCCCAACCCTCAATGGATTGTGAGATTTAGAAGAGTAGTTGGATTTCATCCTGGCGGGTACAGAATGCAGAGCTGTGGAAGTTGTGGGATTGGGCCAGACTCAATTACTAGTTCCAGCTGAGGACGGTTCCACACACTCATTAACCTGTAAGGCTTTGGAAGCTGGCCGGGGTTACTGCACATGAGAACACAAGTGGTAGGAATGAAAACCTCCCTCCATGAATACCATCTACAGCCAAATAAAGCTTTTACAGAACTGATAAAACAGCTGGGACCTCTTCATGCACACCGCATATATTGTCAGTCTGTGAGGATTTCAGAGCAGCAATCCATACAAAACCAGATTTCGAGACCTCCATCTGCTGGGGAGATTGGAGAGTGGCGTTGTGCTGTGGGCTGAAGCACAGCTCCACCCTTAATATCTTATTAAAAGAGGCTGTATAACTATACAGTTATTATGGTGTGTAGAGATGATCTTAGGCGTCATCTTCAGCCAAACTCTTTTTATGCCAGTGAGCTGTGGACCAGGTCATTACCACCCTATAGCCCACTGCTTTGTTCATATTAGCTACAAGGCGGGAGTGGATCACTGGAGCAAATATAGATTGCAAGTTCAGAGTTTGGCTAGAGGTGGGTTCAGAGGACCCCGAAGCTCATCTTTGAGCCTGGGTCCTCATTGGTGGGATGCAGACACAGCATGTGCATTCCTGTGCACATCACAAGCGATGTCTGCGCAGTGCGATTTTAGCCATACATTTTGTAAAATGGTGCACCTGAATTGCGCTGCAAGGGTGTTCACACCCATGCAAATACGATTCTGGCAATCGCACTGCATTTTGTGATCTGTTTCAGGCGTGTCGTTAAAGGGGTTGTAAAGTCTAAATTTTTTTTACCGTAAAGTAGAACTACAGGCAATATTTTTTGGGGGATCCCCAGCTCACCAGAACTAGTGTCCCCATTGAAAGATTTCCCATCTATTACTTTTCTGGGGACAACCCAAAAATTGAGGTTTTCTTTTTACTTTCACTTTCAATGATATTGATAAACAGGACAAATAGAGAGGGTGAATCTTACTAAGAGGGGACACAGACCGCAATAAAAACTGAGAGGGGCTCTAATCCCTCTCCACTCTGTCCAAAACTAAAAAAAAAAAGTTTTGCCTTCAGTTATACTTTAATGCGTTCCTTGCATTAAGGTAAAAAATGTTTAGGTGTCAGCATCGCCCCCTCAGCCCCCTTTACTTACCTGAGCCCAGATGAGATCATTCAATCCAGCGATGTGCATGTCTGCAGATTTCTTCTCCCCTCACTTCTTGCTGGCTTTGCTGGGCCCCGGGAGCCATTGGCTTCCAGTGCTGTCAATCAAAGCTAGTGACAAGGGAGCCGAGTCCAGCTGTCTGTGTCAATGGACGCAGCAGAGGGACTTTGGTGTGGCTTTCTGTGGGGGCAGTGGCCAGAGAGGAGGGGCCAGGAGCGCCGACAGGGGACCCGAAAAGTGGAGGTTCCCCTCCACTCTGTGTGATTCCATTGCACAGAGTAGGCAAGTATAGACATGTTTGTTTTTTTTTTTTTGTTTTTTTTAAATGTACCTTTACAACCCCTTTAAGAAAACATTGACACCCACAGCAGATCGCATGGATGTTGTGTGATTGCAAGGTGATGCAGGAAACGCACAAAATTCGCTGCGTTTTCCGTGTCGCATAGGCGTGAACCAGAGATAAACAAATGACTCTACAATATAGGGAGAAGCCTGCATCATAACCCATCCGTACTCCATGTTCATCTGGCTGATAGAGCATAAAGGAAAGAAATACATGGCTCCACCCACTGTCCTCTTATTTTGGGATATCTGATGGAATGGGACTCTGTTATAAAATGACTGTACTGTGCTACAATATTAAAAAAAAAGGAAATTCCAAGTTGCATCAGGCTGGTTACAACCCCAAAGAGATGAATTACACACCAGGGACTCATTTGTGATTGTTATCTGCAGCCTTGAATTCCTCTACCACCCACCCACCCCTCAGAGTGAACTGTTCTAAAAATATAAAATATTATCACAGAGCAGCGGCCCTGGGTACCTGAGATGCCATCGTGATCAGTGAGGCATTTCTGCTGTTCAACCCTCAGAAATGCCGCCAACAGAGAACGCTCTGCTTGATATACTCGGTCACGAAGGTCCCCTATAGATGGGCATCAGACTTGGAAGCAATTCAAATTCAGAATGCTTTCAGGTGCCCCTGATTTGCTTTGCATTTGAGCCGTTCAAGTAATTACTTTGAGATACGTCTGAGTTGTTTTTGCACTCACAATGACTTGTATGGAGAACAGCAGTTCAGATACAAGCAACCTATGTACCGAGCCCTAATACAAAGACAAACTGTAAGATTGGAGAGATCTTCTTAAGCCCACGTTCACATCGGGCTGATATGGCATGTGATTTGACATATCAAATTGCATGCCAAAATTGGCAGCTATTGCCGGCAATAGCACCGTCCAAATCGGTGCGACGCCGCACCAATTCCCAAAAGTAGTTCCTGCACTACTTTTGGTGACTTTGGGGGCAATTTCAATAGACATCTGTGCATGGACCCACACAGATGTCTCTGCAATCGCTCCCGAAGCCGGACTGACATGCGGGTATGAAATCGTGTGAGTTAAGCTGAACTCGCACAATTTCTAACCCGCAGTCAGTGTGAGCCTGGGCTTAGGCCTCATGCACACGGGACGTTTTGGAAACTCTCCTAAAAGCGTTTCCTCCTGGCAGCATGACTCTTGTAAAAGTGTGCAAAGCGTTAAGGCGCGTTTATAGGTGTCAGGTGCTTTGGCATCAAATTTAATTGACCAGAATAACTATTTATTCTGGCCACTGAAATGAATTCACACACCAAATGTGCCTAGTGCTGTCAATGTTTTTTTTCTCTAAAACCTCTGCTGCTCCTGGATGCGCTGGCAGTGGGGTTTATTCCCTGCCACTACGTGCTGCTAAAAGCCTATGAGTGCATGAATACATAGGCTAACATGTAGGGGAGTTTAGAGGCAGGAAAGGTTAATTACCAAATCACAACCAAATGACTAATATCTCATATAATCTTCAACAGGTTAATGTCATTTCAAAAGTGATTTTCAATGGTTTAAACCCTGTAGCTTTTCTGGTGATCCTGCAATGAAGGTCCTTGTCCAGGCACTTCCTGTTATACGGTGACAACGTTTAGCACTGGTCATCCAACTATTCTCCAGGGTTGTCACCCTGTCACTGGCTTCTTAAGGAGACTACAAGCGGCCATTTCGGTGCACATTACGCAGTCACGGGCCAACGAGAAAACCTACCCTGAGAATGCAGCTAGAGTGCAATTAGACAGGAAGTGGCTTCAAGGAGGCTGCATGAGATCAGCAGTACAGAGTAGTAACAAAGCATGAAAAGATTATTCTGTTTTTAAAAAAGAATGCCAGTTGTTTATTATACACAATGCACAGACTAGACTGAATGTCATCCAGTTAGATTGGATTTATCCAATACCATTTGGAACTGAATAAATCAGCAGGTTTACTGGAACCTACAACTAGAAATCACTTTTGTTTGTAGATGTATACAGTCAGCCTGGAAATCTATCAAGCAGACTCTCGGGGCCCTCTGCTGGATAACTATGTGTATTGCGCTCCATCATTGCAAAGTAACCTGTTTCTTTTATGTAACAATGAACAGCAGAGGATGGACTAGAGATGTGTCTGGCTACTTATACAGGATGAACTATGAGGTTGAGGTTGAACCAGTTACTTGCACAATTGCCTAGAGTCAAATTGAGGCCACCTAGTTAAGGTGCACCTACCTGACAGCATTCCAGACCTGCAGACTTGGTACTGCACCGATCCTGGCCTGCAGTCTCGGTGCTGCACCGATCCTGGCCTGCAGCCTCGGTACTGCACCGATCCTGGCCTGCAGCCTCGGTACTGCACCGATCCTGGCCTGCAGCCTCGGTACTGCACCGATCCTGGCCTGCAGTCCTAGCCACGTCATGGCT
>BLSH010511195.1:253633-279295 GCA_018402905.1 Glandirana rugosa | reverse complement strand
GTTGTTTGACTATGGATTTATGTTTATCCCAAGCATGTTTGAAGCCATTTACTGTTGACTGTCTCACAACCTCTGTTGGTAGTTTATTCCAATCATCAACCACCCTTTCAGTAAAATAATACTTTCTAAGATTAGTTTTGAACTTCCCCCCAGTTAGTTTGAGGTCATGTCCCCGTGTTCTTGATTTTGGTTTCATATTGAAAAGACTGCCCTCCTGAACCTTATTCACCCCCTTGATGTATTTAAAGGTTTCAATCATGTCTCCCCTCACCCTTCTTTCCTCCAGACTGTACATATTAAGTTCCTGAAGTCGCTCTTAATATGTTTTATCCCCCAGACCTTTCACCATTTTTGTTACCCGTCTCTGACGTGTTCTATCTTAATATCTTTTTGTAAGTGTGGTCTCCAGAACTGGACACAGTATTCAAAGGTCTCACTAAAGATCTATATAGAGGAATCAGAACCTCCTTCCTCCTGCTGGTGATCCCTCTACTGATACATCCCAGAATTCGATTTGCTTTTCCCACTGCCTGGTCACATTGTTTGCTCATTTTGCAATCATCTGAAATAAGCACCCCCAAATCTTTTTCTTCTGTAGTGCTGGCTAACACTGTGCCCCCAATGCTGTACTCTCTAAGCGGATTCTTTTTCCCTAGATGCATTATTTTACATTTAGAAATATTGAACTGCAGTCTCCACTGCTTTGACCAATCTTCCAGCAATGCCAAATCATGTTCCATGTTACAGACACCT
The DNA here is from genome assembly GCA_018402905.1 of Glandirana rugosa. Lineage (NCBI taxonomy): Eukaryota > Metazoa > Chordata > Amphibia > Anura > Ranidae > Glandirana > Glandirana rugosa. Next base: position 278,542 of record BLSH010511195.1, on the reverse strand, counting down.
CCAGGGATATCAACCCTATTACACACCTTTATATCATCAGCAAATAGACATACATTGCCCAACAAACCTTTAGTAATATCACTTACATATAGGTTGAATAGAACAGGACCCAATACAGAGCCTTGTGGTACCCCACTAGTGACTGGTCTCTGTTCTGAGTGAACCCCATTTACAACCACACTCTGGGATCTATCCTTTAGACAACTGCATATCCACTGAACCACCCAAGGGTTAAGTCCCAGCTTGTACAACTTTTGTATTAGATCATTATGTGGAACTGTATCAAATGCCTTGCTGAAATCAAGATACGCTATGTCCACAGCACCACCCTGATCCAAAACACTGGTAATATTTACGGATTAGGTGACTTCTGAAGGCAATTGGTTCCACTAAATTTTAGTTAGAGGTATCAGAGTAAAGGGGGCTGAATACAAATGCACGCCTATGTTGTACCCCATATTCATTCACATAGGGTGGGGGACCGGCATCTGGGGGCCCCCTTGTTAAAGGGGGCGTCCAGATTCCGATAAGCCCCCCCCTGCAGACCCCGACAACCAACGGCCAGGGTCAGGGGCGGTGCAAGGATTTTTGACTACACAGGCGAAGGTGCATTTTGGTGCCCCCCCCCCCCCCAGATCCATCCTCTTTCTCCACCCCTCATATTCCATACACTCTATTTGTACTCCATTAAGCTATAGTGGTTCTAGTGCTTAGAGTGTTTGTTTAACTTACAGAAACTGCGGGCATGGCAAAACAGATGGTCTGAGACTGCGGGCATGGCACAACAGATGGTCAGAGACTGCGGGCAAGGCACAGCAGATGGTCAGAGACTGCGGTGATGGCACAGACGGTCAGACTGCGGGCATGGATGGCACAACAGATGGTCAGAAATTGCGGACGTCGCACAAGAGATTGTCAGAGACAGACTGCGGGCATGATGATGGCACTTGACTTGGGATTGATACTCAGACCGCATACAACAGGGGCACATGGGATTGTCAGCGTGCATACGGCAGTGGCAGGGTGGGGCAGTGGCAGGGCACATGGATGGATGGGAATAATTTTGTCAGAGTGAGACTTTGGTCTTTGGGCATGATGGCACATGGGCACTTAGGCAGCGCAGCAGCAGGGCTTGTACAACAATAAAAATACAGCTTGCTAAGTTCTTGCCCTACCTTTACCATAGAAGATGGGATGATGATCACAGTCACGGTGCTGACTGTACTGTCTGTGTACAGGACACACGCTCCTCCTGGGCCTACTGCTGGTCTTGGCCCCTCCCCCTTGGCCTTGTGTGACTCAGCTCCTCCAGCTCCAGGCAGGCTCCCTGTCTTCTCAGACTGCAGTTACAGGGAGAAGAATGCACTAATGTGACTCTCAGCGGCCACAGCCAGGGCAGGGTAGGAGGATTTTTTGTTTACTCACCTCACCAGTCACCAGGCGCAGCTCCAGCGATGAGCAGCGATTGGATCTTCGCCTCGGCTGAGTCGGCTTCGCTTCAGCAGGAACAGGACCACCAGGGCGGGGCTGAAGGGAGGGAGAAGCAGAGAGGCAGGGGCGGGGCGATCATCGCCATGGGGCAGCCGCGGCTGTGTTGTCAGTCTTTCTTTCTCTGCGCTCCAGCTGGCAGAGGAAGAGACTGACATGATCGACATGATGATGTAGGCAGGGCCGGCCCAGAGACAGTGAGTGACCAGAGGCGGCGACGAGCGAGATTAACAGCGCCCGGCCGGGGCTGTGCAACCTCTGCCTGCGCCGCCCATCTCTCTTCGTCGGTGACTGTGAGTGCTGTGCAGTGCAGTAGTAGAAGTGCGTGCGGCGGGCAGCGTGCGAGGACATGCCAAGCGGCCAATAAGGACCTCTTGGGAACCGCTGGCTTTGGCGCCCTCCCTCCTCTGGCGCCCACAGGCGGCTGCCTGGCCTGCCTTATGCTGGCGCCGGCCCTGGCCAGGGTTGTCGGGAAGAGGCTCTTGTCCTCATCAACATGGGGGCAAGGTGCTTTGGGGTGGGGGGCGCAGTGCCCCCCTGCCCCAAAGCACCCATACTTCCCATGTTGAGGACATGCGGCCTGGTACGGTCCAGGAGGGGGGGTTGCTTGCTCGTCCCCACCCCCTTTCCTGGCCTGCCAGGCTGCATGCTCAGATAAGGGTCTGGTATGGATTTTGGGGGGGACCCTACGCCGTTTTTTTCGGCGTGGGGGTTCCTCTTAAAATCCATGCCAGATCGAAGGGCCTGGTAACTCTTTGGGGGGAACCCCACCCACACAAATTTCTGCGGGGATCCCCTTCAAGATCCTCAGCACACAAGTTGCGCCGCAAGTCGGATCATCATGATCCAACTTCTGTCGCGATTTCTATTCAAATAAATGGGCTCCCATAGGGAAACATTGATTTTGAATAGAGGCAGAGAAACACCGCAAAAAGCTAGCGTGGAAAAACGTGCATTGACGTCAATGCATAATGCTGATAAAATCGCGTTTGATGTTACTGCTCGTTTTTTCAATTACGCCCGTGTGAATGAGGCCTAGATGGAAAAATCAATCGCATAATCCTCGTGTGAATCAAACTAGGAAGACAAATATATACAAACTATTCAATGTGAAACAAATAATATACACAGTAGCTGCTATCACTCAAAGTGTTTTCACTACACTTAAAATAACAAATTCAATAAAAAACAGTACTGCGCTACTAATTGAAAATATGTACAAAAATAAATGAAGTGCTCCTCAAATGATCAATAAAAACATTAACTATACAAATGCTAAATCCGCCCTGATGGCGCTGGATGATGAGAAAACCCTGGTGCCGACAGGGACATGCCATATCCCGGTGGTAAGGCAATTTAAGTACTTGGGCATCCAGGTTTCCCCAGAGCTCAGAGACTACTGCCCCTTAAATATTTACCCCTTGCTGTCACGATTTAGAGACAAGATTACCACCTGGAATAACTTAAAGCTATCACTGGCCGGCAAGGCCAACTTAATAAAAATGATTTTAATGCCCCAGCTTCTATACTTCTTGCACAATTCCCCCGTGGTGATACATTTGAAAATATTCAGTGTGGTGAACACCTTGTTTAGGCGACTACTCTGGAATCTAAATCCCCCCAGAATTAAATTAGAGCAGCTGCAGTACCCCAAGGAGGGGGGGGGGGGGCTGGCTCTTCCCAACCCATGGTTGCATTATATAGCGGCTCAACTACAACACCTGATTGGTAACATGGCACACAATCCAAAAGGCTCATCGGCCAGATTGATGCTGAATGCTACTGGGGCGGAAATGATACCGAGGGGACTGGAAGCCCAGTTGTTCCACAAATCCAACAAACACACACCCACCCTCACATTGATCCAAAAAATATGGAACAAAGGGAGGCAGATGCAGGGAGTAACCGGATACACTGCACACAGCCCAATCTGGGGTAATGCATCCTATATAGAATTGGCAAAACTACAACAGGGGCAGCGGTGGCGTGCCTATGGGGTAACAATACTATCTCACATTTTCCATAATGGTAAGTTGGCAACCTTTAAAGACTTACAGACAAGATTTGGGCTCCCAGCCAGTATGTGGTACTCCTATGTATAACTCCAACACGCAGTAAGGGCGCAGGGCAAGGCCGTAAATTGGGACCTGTCACCTACCCCTATCTTTCAGCTGCTTTATGACACCACAGAGACTAAGGGAATCATATCGCAATGTTACCAGATGATGTTATCTAAACATCTGCAGGCACATCCAATTAAGGCACTGGCTATGTGGGAGGGAGATCTGGGGCCAATTGAGGGAGACCAGTGGAAGGAGGCGTTGCAGAACATATCCACCTGTTCCTTAAACGTAGCACAAAGGGTATCCCAGCTATATATAATATTGAGAGTTCATTACAACCCTAAGAAACTATTCAAGATGGGTAGAGCGCCGGATCCTCTATGTGGCAGATGTGGGCAGCACACCGGGGACCTAATCCACCTCCTGTGGGGGTGCGCAAAACTCCACCACTACTGGAGGGGGGTGATAGACCTGCTTAATGGGGTGTTTCAAACAAGCGTCCCACTTAACTCGATGCAATGTATATTAGGGGTCCTCGAGGAGAATGTATCTGACGAAATGAGTAGAGTGGCCATATCTAGGGCTCTATTTCAAGCTAGAAAATTAATTTTAATAGGCTGGAAGTCAGTAACCCCGCCAAGTATAGGTACATGGATAACACATATGGGCAACACTCTAATTATGGAAAAGTTTATCTATCAGCGCAGAGGGAATGTGGGTAAATTTGAACGAATATGGGCCCCTTGGCTGGATACCCCCGGACTGAGTCCTCAAGAATTAGTAATGTCCAGACTTTTATAGTGTCCTGCCAAATAATAGAATACACATGGGAAGGCGGACGGTAACTAGTATGGAAGATACTTGTGGTGGGGTGGGAATGGCTGAGGTACATGGGACTGCACTGTTAACCAAATAATGTTGTTGTTTGCTCTAATGTTCTATGGCTGCACATAATGTAATATTGGCATCTATGTACATTGGAAAATGTATACTATTTACAATAAAAACTTTTCTTGATTAAAAAAAATATATATATATACAAATGATTCCAGTCCATGAACAAGTGACATAAAAATTAAGGAAACGTGAAGATTAAACGATCCATCACTCTTGTGCAAATAAATCCAAAAAGTGCTTGTGCTCCCCTCCACCTGTCTTAGGCTGCTCACCTCACAGTTTGACCCTCGTTTCACCAGTGGGTCGAATGTAGCAGTTCCCCTCTGGGGATATCAAAAGAGACTGGCGTGATGCTGGCACTTGTAGTTCTCTATCCCTTACACATCCTCTGTCTGGTTCTTAAACCCTGATGTGTATACCGATCATTTGGTCCCCACAGCGGCTCTGTCCTGCCTTATCCTACTGCCAGATATCCTTGCTCTGTTTTCTCCTGCTCGGTAATGTAGAGGTGTTGTCCCTGTAATTGCAGCCTGTGTCCATAGGAGATCACCTTGCTGGTATCCCCAATGATATCTCCCCCTTCCCCTATGGAGACCAACTCCATAGGGTCTCCTCCCCCTCCAGTTGCCCCTGAAAGGTGGTTGCCTTGGATGAGGATATCTCATAATGGATGGTGTCTTACCATAGCCTCCTTTCTGAACAGGAGTTGTTCTACCCATCTGGGGAGTGGAAATAAGGGGTGTGGGAAAATTATCTCTAGGGGGGTTTATTGTCTCTAGAAGGTACTTGGAATATCTTCACTCACATTATGTTGACATTTAAAAACCTCTTTATTTTTAAAATCACAGGTATCCTTAATAAGTTTCTTCCTCTTTTCTTGTGTAGCTTTATCTAATTTCTCTATTTTTTCATCAATCCCCCTGATTCATTTAATAAATTCAGGTGCATCTTTAAATCCCTTAATCTTATCTATTATAATGTATTTAATCTGATTCTCGAGTAACTTTTCAACTTAACCACTTCAGCCCCGAAAGGATTTACCCCATTCCTGACCAGAGCACTTTTTGAGATTCGGCACTGCATCATTTTAACTGACAATTGCACGGTCGTGCGACGTTGTACCCAAACAAAATTGATGTCCTTTTTTCCCCACAAACAGAGCTTTCTTTTGGTGGTATTTGATCACCTCTGTGTTTTTTTTTTTTTTGCGCTATAGACAAAAAAAGAGTGACAATTTTGAAAAAAAAAAAACAATATTTTTTACTTTTTGCTATAATACATATCAAAAAAAAAAAAAAAAACACAAATGTATTCATCAGTTTAGGCCGATTTATAGTCTTCCACATATTTGTGGCAAAAAAAATATTGCAATAGGCGTAGATTGGTTTGTGCAAAAGTTGCCACGTTTACAATCTATGAGAATTGGGATATTGCCGCGGACAGATCGGACATTTTTGACACTTTTTTGGGACCACTGACATTCATACAGCAATCAAAGATAAAAATAGCCACTGATTACTGTATAAACGTCATTGGCAGGGAAGGGGTTAACCTGCAGAGGGCGATCAAGGGGTTAACTGTGTTCCCTATGTGTGTTCTAACTGTATGGGGGCTGGACTGGCAGGGGCATGACATATCTAACTGATCCCGATTACAAGGATCAGTAGATCACCATCATGCCGCTTGTCAGAATGGGAAACCGCCGTGTTTACATCAGTAGTACCTCTGTAGTAGGCGATCGCTGGTCGCCGGCGGACATTGAGTCCGCCCAACCCACAGCCACACTCATGGAGCGCGCGGCAGGCACGAAAGAGTGGATCGCCGTTTATATACGCCGATCTACGCAGCAGAGCCACTTTGCAGCCGTATATCAACGCAATACGGTTGGCAAGTGGTTAAAATAGAACTATGGGCAAAACTTTTTTTTTCATTTTGGACAGAGTAAGGGAAGATTATAACTGCTGTCAGATTTTTCTCTGTCCCATTGCGGAGATTTCCCTTCACTTCCTGTCCCATTGCCAAACAGGAAGTGAGAGGATATCCCTGCAAATTAAAGGAGCTTTTTGAGGACCCCCGGCTCACTAGAACTAGTGCCCCCATTGGAAGATTTCCCATCTATTACTTTTCTGGGCACAACCCAAAAATTGGGGGTTTCTTTTTACTTTCACTTTCAATGATAATGGTAAACAGGGAAAATAGAGATGAGGAAACAGGGGCACAGACAGCAATAAAATCTAACAGGGGCTCTAATCCCTCTCCACTCTGTCCAAAACTAAAACAAAAAGGTTTTGCCTTTAGTTATACTTTAATTTGTTTAAGCAACAATAAGAACTGCATGAGTTCTTTCCCTTTACTACTAAACAATGCATTCTTCATCTTCTGAACCAATTACAGGGACAACACCTCTACACTACAGAGCAGGAGAAAACAGAGCAAGGATATCTGGCAGTAGGATAAGGCAAGACAGAGCCACTGTGGGGACCAAATGATCGGTATACACATCAAGGGTTTAAGAACCAGACAGGGGATGTGTAAGAGAGGACTACAAGTGCCAGCATCACGCCAGTCTCTTTTGATATCCCAACAGGGGAACTGCTGTGTTTGACCCGCTGGTGAAACACGGGTCAAACTGTGAGGTGAGCAGCCTAAGACAGGTAGAGGAGAGTACAAGCTCTTTTTGGATTTATTTGCACAACAGGGATGAATTGTGCAATCTTCACGTTTCCTTAATTTTTATGTCACTTGTTCATGGACTGGAATCATTTGTATAGTTCTTGTTTTTATTGATCATATGAGGAGCACTTCATTTATTTTTGTACATATTTTAAATTAGTAGCGAAGTACTGTTTTTTATTGAGTTAACGAAACAAAGCCACAGTTATGGATAAGCTGACTTTGGTACTCATAGTTTTTGCCTGCTGAGCATAAACAATGTAGAAGGATGTTGGAGAGACCACAGGGCCTGCCATAATATGATAGATCACTAGATGGCAGCACAGCAAAGAAGATACAATCAGATGAGCCAACACTCCATTTACTAGGGGCTGGCTGGTTCACTCCATAAAATCGGGATACGTTTCTGCATGCACACTTTTAGTTTTTGACGCATTCCGGTGCATTTTTGATGCCATTCCAGGTGCTTATTTTCTTTTTATTCGGGTCAGTTCATACCATAGAAACGCAGTCTTTTCTGCATGCACGTTTTTGGTGTGTTCCAGTGCGTTTTTGATTATTATTATTATTATACAGTATTTATATAGCGCCGACAGTTTGCGCAGCGCTTTACAATATTAGGGCAGACAGTACAATACAATACAATTCAATACAGGAGGAATCAGAGGGCCCTGCTCGGTAGAGCTTACAATCTAGGAGGGAGGGTTAAATGATACGAGAGGGAAATAACTGTGGGGGGATGGGTTGATTGAGAATAAAAAGTGCAGTTGTTAGGTGGCGGCAGGATAGGCTTCCCTGAAGAGAAAAGTTTTCAGGGATCGCCTAAAGGTGGTAAGATTTGGGGATAGTCTGACAATTTGGGGTAGGGAGTTCCAGAGGATGGGAGCAGCTCGGGAGAAGTCTTGGAGGCGAGTATGAGAGGAGGTGATGAGGGAGCTGGAGAGCAGGAGGTCTTGGGAGGAGCGAAGAGGACGGTTAGGTTGGTATTTTGAGACTAGGTTGGTGATGTAGCTGGGTGCAAAGTTGTGGATGGCTTTGTAGCTCATGGTTAGTATTTTGAACTTAATTCGTTGGGCGAGTGGCAGCCAATGGAGGGATTGGCAGAGAGGGGTGGCAGACGTTGAACGGTTTGTAAGGTGGATGAGTCTGGCAGCGGCATTCATGATGGACTTGATGTGTTTCTTGTGTGTTTTTTAGGCAGTGCAGTGCATCCCCCCCCCCTTTTTTTTCTTAACCTAAAATAAGGACATGTGAGTTCCAGTGCATTTTTGGAGCATTTAGGTGCGTTCCAGTGCATTTTTGGTGCGATCTTGATGCCTTTTTACTGCGTTCCAGTACAGTTCAGTGTAGAAAAATGCAGCGTGTTCTACTTTTTTTTATGGAGCTGGAAAGCACTGGAACTGACTGCACTGGTGTGAATTATGCCATTGAAAACCATATAACCTACTTTCCATGCTTTTTTGATACTGAAAAAAACCTCACTGGACTGCATGTGGTGTTAACTGGACCGGAGTGTTTTTTTCCACTATATTAGGGTCCAGTGCATTTTTGATCTGTTTTACTGCATTCCAGTACAGCCCAGTGCAGGTAAAATGGAACATGTTCTACTTTTTTTTCTGGAACTGGAAAGCCCTGGAACTGACTGCACTGGTGTGAACTATGCCATTGGAAACCATCTGATCTACTTTCCATGCCTTTTGATGCAGAAAAAACGCACTGGACTGCATCTGGTGTGAACTGGTCTGGGACAGATCTGTGCTTTGTGTCCCCTACCTGCTGAGGCACTCGAGGCCTCTTTTGTATGCCCCTTGGCCTAACCCTGGCCGAATATTTGGAATCCCTTAAAGTGGGAGTAAACTCCCATGTATGAGGTTTACCTATTGGTAAGCCTATAGTAAGACTTACCCATAGGTACAGTAAATATCTTCTAAACGTGCGCTGTTTAGGAGAGATTTGCTTTAGATGCAGCCGGCGTCATGCGCTCTGAAGGAACAGCATACCTGTGCCGTTCCTTCCGAGCCGTGCTGTAAATGACTCCGGCGCATGACATTATCGCCGTCTCGGCCATTCATATTGGCGAAGCCTGCAAACCTGCACAGACGACCAGGTGAAGATGGAAGTGCCTTCAGCAGTGACAGCGCGCCACTAGAGGGATTTGTTTTCTGGTAAGTTAGTCATAATATGCTAGTGTGCGAGTATTTTTTGCTCTATAAACAAGGAGCGACAATTTTGAAAAAAACAAAAAACAAATATTTATTACTTTTTGCTATAATATATATCCAAAAAAAATATATATAAAAAACTAATTTATTTATCAGTTTAGGCCAATATATATTCTTCTACATATTTTTGGTAAATAAAATCGCAAAACCGTTTATTGATTGGTTTGCTCAAAAGTTATTGCATCTACAAACTGTAAGAATCAATTTATGGCTTTTTTATTATTTTAATTTTTTTAATGGTAATGCCAGAGATCTGCGATTTTTAGTGGCACTGCGATATTGTGGTAGACAGATCGGACACTTTTGACACATTTTTGGGACCATTGACATTTATACAGAGTTCAGAGCTAAAAATAGCCACTGATTACTGTATAAATGGCAGGAAAGGGGTTAAACTGTAGGGGGCGATCAAGGGGATAAATGTGTTCCCTCACTGTGTTCTAACTGTGTGGGGGCTGGGCTGGCAGGGACATGACAGATCTAACTGATCCCAACGACAGGGATCAGTAGATCACTGTCTTGTCCCCTGACAGAACGGTGATCCGCCATGTTCACATCGTATTAAGCAATCGCAAGGACATCGAGTCTGCTCACACACGCAGCGTGCGGCGGGCACAAGAGTGCGTCGCCAGCAGAGCGCACCCGCCCACAACTGCGACTGCAAGAATCACTGTCTATATACGCCGATTCGCACAGGGCTGCCACAGTGCTGCGGTAAATGTACGCAACGCGGTTGGCAAGTGGTTAAGTACGTTTACGATTTTGTGTTTAGCCTCATTCATAACAGTCGGCAGGTTAAACATTCCCTGTATTGATTGTTTTGTACCAACCTCTGATTTTGTTCATTCCTGCTGCCTGTTCTACCTCTGACTTATCGCTAGTTATTCGTGTCTGCGGCCTTCAATGATCTCTGGCTAGTATTCTGATTTGCATGTCCAGTCCCTGTCCTGACCCCTGACTTGTATCCGGATTTTAGGGTCTGCAGTCAGGGCTGGATTAAGAGCATCATGGGCCTGGCGCTGAGGAAGTTACCCCCTCCTCCTCTGCCAGAGAGCCTGTGCTTGCACTTGATTGGTTGCTAGGATGCTAGGCGGGCCAAGCAACCAATACTTTTTACAGCAGTGGACACTGGGCAGTGGTGGGCAGAGGTGGTAACTGTGGTGCCAAGGGGAAGTTCTTGGGTAGCTGGGCCTATATTAACGTAGGGGCCTGGAGCTGCAGCTCCAATAGCCCCTATGTTAATCTGGCACTGTCTGCAGCCAGTCCTGACATATGGCCCGTTGATCATTCCATTCAATTGTTACCACAGTACACCTACCTGTTCTAGTCCTATTTTCTGGTGCCTACCTGATTTGGGGTCCATGGCGCTAGAGTGGGGTGGACCTAGGGTCAGCATGCAGCTAAATTCAAACCCCAGTGAGGCTTTTAGATTCTTCACTCTGGGTGACCCTGGGTCACCTACTCGTTATTCTTTGGCTAGTCCTGTCCTACTCATTGCTCTCATCCACTCTAGTATGATCTAGGCCCAGCTACCAGTTCCTACTTTCCATCAGTGTGATCCAGTGTAGTTCCTACTCCATAGATCCAGCTACCATGTATTTGTGTCCCATAGTGCTTTGTCCTACTAAAAGCTGGCTCTTTGCCCACACCTTGCAGATATGTCTGCTGTTTTTCCTGGGCTATCTTTTATAATGTTGCTGGAGGGTCCATGTTGGGGCAGTTGCCATAATGACATTTAATAATGCAGATGCTATTCCTCCACCCTGGCCATTCCCCCCTTCACGCATTATCATGTACCCTGCTCTTTCCATTTCATTGTACGTTGTTGATACTAAAGTCCATCTCAGTAACTGGTAGATAAATAGCTTAGAGTGGCCTGCTCCTTGTGAACGTAAAGTTTATTATTTCCACTAGAACACGTTGGCATAAAGGAAATAAATTCCATTTTCCATGTAATTCCTGAAGTCTGGGAATGGATGGTACAGGAAATGTATGTGCTCATGGATCAGAAAACAGAGATGTGTTAGCACAGGAGCTCAGCGAGGTCCATTGGCTGGAACATGATCTGATCTCCAAAGCAAGCTTTTGTTGTTGTCTCTAAGCCTCGCTAATAACTTAATCCCCATCCACAGTGTGAATGAGGCTTGGGGGACGCGTGTCTGGGATTAGTCCTGGGGAGGCCTGGCTGGAACTGCCATTCACACACCTGTCACTAGAGGAAACTTTAGCAGAAACGTATAGATGGTATAGGCTGGCACATATCAGCACTGGAAAATGTGCAGGAAAGGGAGAGAGGGTTACTGCTAGACAGCTAGAAGATGGAAGGAAATGATGAATTATTATAGGAAACACAGCAACTCTTCCTTCACAAGGCTTCTTATGTTTCCTATAGTCACCTCTGGATGTTAAAGGATGAGGGCACCTTAAAGTGGACTTGTTAGTAGCATTATAAATCTGCATAGTGTGCAGACCTGTCACAATATACAATAAAAGTATCTTTTTCAGAAAAGCGTCACCTATTGTCAATTTTTTTATCACCATCACTTAAGATATCTTTAAAAGAGACGTTTGCTTATTTTTTTTCATACTTGCCTAGGTGTGTGCAGCATCAGTCCGATGTTGCACCGGTCACCCTCCCAGTCTAAGACTGAGAACAGAGTGATCAAATGCTGCTGATCGATCGGTGCTCAGTGCTTTGTGAGCAGAGGGCTGGTGAATGTCAGCAGCTCGCTGAGAGGCTGAGCCAGGTGCCGATCCAGGCTCCCGGGTGGATTCCGACCATATGGTCATGCACTTTTCCTAGCCTGGACCGGCTCTGTGACTTCAGCCTGTTGTCAGCTGAAAACGGGCACAGGGGTGCACAGCAAACTGCACTCCTGTGGTCCACAGGAGAAGTACAGCCAAACAAGATTTGGCTGTACTTTCCCTCCAAGCTCTAGTAAGTAACTTTGCCTATGCTGAGGTCATCAGCCTGCTGCGGGCAGAGGGAAGCATGTCTCCTCTCCTCCAGTGATCAGTACATTGTACTTTGTAGCAAGTCACAAGTGAGAGGCTGCAGCAAGGGGTGTCAGACAGGGTGGATAAAAATAAATTATTTAAAAAAAAAAAAAAAAAAAATTTAAAATCTGATTTTTTTTATTTGAATCAGATTTTTTTGATTTTTATCAAATTCATTTTAATAAAATGCTTTTGGAGTAAACATCTATTTAAAGATAGTTTTCTATTTAAGATACATGAATAATTTAGTTTATTCGGCATGAAATGGAGCTTAGTTATGTAGCATGAGGCTATATATTCTGCAAAATTTATATTTTTGGTAAACTCATTCAATGAATCCAAGTTCTGCAAGCTGAGATAATATACATTGCATTGATGCATTCACACAATGTCACAGTAACCATGAGATAAAACAAAGTTCAAGAATATTCCTTTATCCCATTGTCTTGAAAATCTATGTACACTACAAACTGTATGATTGAATCGGTTCTGATATCTCTGTTTTACTAACCTGAGAGCTTATTACTCTAAATAGGAAACCTTAATTTTGTTTGCAAATATTAAAGATTCTAACTACCAGCAAGAATAAGTCCTTACATTAAAGGGCATCCACTCCCCTGCTGCCGCCACGTCCCTCGCCTTGTTGTGTCACTGCCGCATCACCAGCTGTCCCGTTAAAGTGAATGGCACTGTCGGTGAGTCAACAGCGGGTCAGAGGAGGAGCCACTGCGGGACAGAGATGACAGTTGCTCTTAAAAAATTATGATTTAAATCGAATCCACCTCGGTGTCAGATATTTGTGAACACTGCCAGGTCTAATTTAGAGTGGATATCCAGCCTAAGACTAAATGTCCCCTCCCCCCTCCTGCTACCTATGCCAACTAATGCTGGCCATACAGAATTGCAGCCGTTTGCAGACTGAACGTTTATTCATCAGTCGAAAGCAAATTGGCCACTGACAGAATAAACTCGTTTACACGATCGTTTTTATGTTCGTACTGATCGCTGGCTAACCATAAAAACATATATAAATGATACAAGACAGAATATAATTTTCATTTTGATTATAACACACACATATACACTTTTATTGAAACGGTAAAAGTTTTCGCTTCTGCATCCATCGACATTAGCCGGCTCAAGGTCGAAATCGTCGGCAAAATTGTGTTCACCAACAGCACACAATTATCGAACGATCTTTCAGAAACCGACCAGTTTCAGACGAAATTCTGTGCGTGTATTGCCCGCATTACTTCTAAAAAAATTGTATATACTTAACTATTTTTGGCCCAGTCCAGTCGCGTGATCCCCTGCAGGGGAGGGGAAAGAGAGCTTGACAACAATTGGGAAACCTAGGAGCAGTGTTGTCACCCAAAGGCTGATGAAAACAGGGAAGCTGGGTCACATGACTGGAGCAGATAGGAAAGTATGGACATTTTGTTTTGCACAGAATAATCAGCACAGGTAGCAGGAAGGGGGAGGGAACATTTTTAAGACTAATTAGTGTTAAGCAAGAATCTATCATGCAGTTAAAGAGGAACTGCAGTCTGCTCACATAATGTGTAATAAAAATATATTTGCCATTCTGAAGCTTCCCTCCCTTCCCTTTGCATATTGTTTCATATATACTGTGATTCTGTACTTGCCAAATATGTTGCAGAAATCTCCCTCCACCAAGTCTGGCTGCAGCCATTTCAACTATGGGCAGCTGAAGCTGCTGCCTGTTCACTTCCTGGATTTACACAAACACACCTCCAGCTCTGCAGCTCTCATTGGCCCTCTTATGACTCACTCCCCTCCTGACAAACTCTCAGGAGAGTAAGAGAGAGAGCTGTGCATGATGTCATACGCCTAGGTTAATGTCCAGACAAGAAACGGGAAGTGGGCTGTATAAGGTATTCACTGGCAGAAATAAAATGTTGCTATCCAAAGTTAAAACAACAAGGGCAGAGCATTTAATAGATAGGAAGTTAAAAAAAATTACTGAAGGTCACACAAAAAAAAGTTCCATATCTCACATCATGGTGTTTGCACCACAGAATAGGTGAATATATTTTGGACAGAAAACACAGCTTTACTACTAGGAACAATACTGCTATTAATAACGGCTCCATTTCCATCCGGATGACCACCAAGAGTCACTACAAACAACATCAATGGGGGAGAATACATTACTAATGGTCAGCAGTCATGTTACAGTCTGTATGTTTTTACTGAACAATGAGAATTATTCCTGTGCAGGGGCATTGGATCCCTAAGAACAAAAACTTCCAAGATGGTTTTATTTGAAATTCCACATTTGAGTTTTTTTTCTTTAACAAATGCATGTAAGAAGCAAAGCCCGAACACTGGCAGCACCATTGTTTTGAATATTACTTCTAGTTCCTCCACCAAGCAGGCAGATCACCATAGTTTGCTCTGTGCATTTTATTTTTTAATAAAATCCTCGTTTTCACCTTTTTCATCTCAGTGCTGCTGAGCTCCAGCATCCTCTTTGCAGACACTTCCTGACTACATTCACTCTGATGATGGCTGCATGGCATTTCACATAGGTGTGTGTGTGGGGGGGGGGGGGTCCTGAAGGTGCAAACAGTGCAAAATGCCTACGTATATGTGTGAAAATAGCCCTTCCAGTAGTCACCAATGGAAGCCCATTTGACAGGGTGACAACACAGAAGCCTAATTAGAAGGCTGGGTCAGAGCATTGTCACCCTATAACAGGAAGTGCCTGAACAAAGACCTTCATGGCAGGACCACCAGAGCTTTTTTAATGAAAGCTCCAGATTCAGAAAACTTTTGAAATGGCATTATGCAAAGGATTATGTATAACTTTATTGCTTGTGTTTCCATCTACTCTTCCATTGTATAGCGGAGACCGGTGCAATGATAAGTAGTAAACTCATTTATATTGATAACAGAGAAGACAAATTGTGGGTTCATTGTATGTGTGTAGGGGGGTTCAGTACCTGCTGAGCTCCACATCTGCATGAATATACAGAGTGCATTGAGTACACGATGCAGAGGAAGTGGGTGGTTGCAGTGGCAACCCTCAGAGGTGGCCCAGGGTGTTCTCTTCTTCATTTCCAAACCAAACTCACCGCCAGGCTTGCATCTCTGGTCTTCTACTTCCCTCTTCCAGCTCTCAACTCTTAGTATTTCAAAACCAAGCAGATTGCAACGTGTTGTTACTATTTCACCCCAACCTCCAAGGAATGTTACAAAAGTGCAGAACTTCATTTAAACTTCACGATGATGCAAAGGAAGAAAATTATTTCAAATGTTTCTTTGCTTCCTTGTACATTATGACATTGTAGGAATGAGAACTGAATGCAGAGTGCCAGCACCATATTTGTATGACATCAATAATGTGCTGTATGCTGCACATGTGTGATCATCTGATATACAGAGGGGATTTAGGCTACGTTTCCATTAGTGCTACTTGTCATGCGACTTGGGACTGCAAAGTCGCATGTCAAGTCGAACCCCATGGTTTCCAATTAGTAGCTTTCATATCTGTGCAACTTCAAAATAGTCCCTGCACTACTTTGGTCCGACTTTGATGCGACTTGAGGTCCATAGACCTCATGGAGACTAAGGGCCGGTTCACATTGTAGCGAGGCGGAGCGGCGCGACTTCGCTGACAGTTCACATCTAGGCGAATTGTCAGGCGACTTGAGTCGCCTGACAATTCGCCTCAATGCTGTGCAAATGGGACCGTTCTAATAGGAGCGAATCGCTCCGCTCCGCATTAGAAAAATGGTCCCTGCACTATTTTTAGGGCGATCTCAGGCGGCTTGCATTGACTTCTATGATAGAAGTCTCCTAGCAAGCCGCTTTGAGATCGCCTGGAGCGCCGCATCGCGCCGCTCCGCCTCGCTACAATGTGAACCGGCCCTCAGGCATTGCTTCAAGTCCCATCAAAATTGCAGCAAAACCCTGTGACAAAATCACTCAACTTTGGGGTTGCAATAGTGGAAATCTAGTTTTAAAGTGGAGGTAAACCCCACTTTTGAACTTTTACCTACAGATAAGTCTATAATAAGGCTTACCTGTAGGTACAGTGAATATCTCCTAAACTTGCACAGTTTAGGAGATATTCACAAGGTATGCTGCAAGTGACGCCACTGGCGCATGCACTCTGAAGGGACGGCATACCTGTGCCATACCTTCAGAGCTCAATGCAGAGGCCGAAGGGCATCCAGCCCACATGTGCGGAAGTGAGGTCATCGGCGCCCTGGCCATTCATACAGCCGGAACCCGCAAACCCGGAAGGAAGACCAGGTGAAGATGGCAGCGCTGGGGATCCATGACAGCGCTGCGCGGGAGGGATCCGCTTTACAAGTAAATCTATCATAATGTGCTAGTATGCAGTGTATACTAGTACATCATGACTGAACCCTGCAGGGGGCCCATTTTATTTTTATTTTAGTGGCGGTTTACTACTGCATTAAGCCCCATTCACACTTCAGCTGACCATCTTTTTTTTTTCAGTGACTGTACAGGCATTTTTGCATCTTATCATGCATTTTTTTGCATGTTTTTCAGGCACTCCTACTGAAGTCTATTGAAGCCATTGAGTGACTGTGGCACAAAAAAAGCTCATACAGGCGGTCCCCTAGTTACAAACATCCGACTTACAAACGACTCCTACTTACAAACGGAGGGAGACAACAGGAAGTGAGAGGAAATCTCCCCCTAGGAAGGGAAATTCACTCCTGTAAGAGTTATTATGGGAAAAAGGGGTCTCCACTGAAGCTTTATCACCAAGGTTTGTTTCCACAACAACCCAACATTTTCAAAATCCAATTATCATTGGGACAAGAAATGAGGTAAAATCTTCTGAACAGAAACATAGACAGCAAAACAAACATTACAGGGGTGTTACCCCTTCCCTATGCTATCCAAAAAGCTTAAAAATATTTGTTTTGGCTGGAGCTACACTTAAAAAATGTACCTGTTCCCACTTACAAACAAATTCAACTTAAGAACAAACCTACAGTCCCTATCTTGTTTGTAACCCGGGGACCGCCTGTATATTTTTTCAAGTGGCAAGCTTCAAGCCACACTACACTCAGGTGTGACTGTGCACCATTGTGTACAATGGAAATTCCAGCGTCGAACATAAGAAAATGTGCGGCACTACACAAGTCTTACAAAATGAACATTATCAGACAGCGCAAATGAATGAAAGTGATACCAGAAAAAATAAAATTGTGAACAAAGCATCCACTTGCAATAAACAAACTTATTGTGATCACTTAATTATTATTATTTCCTAATTTAGTCCATATAAATGATAATCAAAAATGTGCTAATCCAATCTTGAGGGCAGTATTCACCAATGTGTAATAAAACAGATCAGTGCAATCAGATCAGAAAACACACTCCAGCTTACATTGACTAAAAAAACCGCCGGACGCTGTGTAGTGGCATTTATGAGCATTTATTGGCATCCAGCGTTACTTGTGGTCAGAAAAATGACTCCTGGACCCCAATTCATGGTGTTCAGAATACAGCCCGAAAACGCCACTGCTGTTAAACGACAATAAACATCCATGTGTGGACACAGAGATAACATAAAGGGGCGTTTTTGGGCTGTTAAAAAAAAAGCCTAAACGACCATAAACGGTCATTTATCAGCTTCAGTGTGCATGGAGCCTTAATGTGTGTTGAAGACGAAGCGAGTGTGAATGAGCCCAGTAATGGTCAAAGTTCCACCCTTTTAGTCAGCCAAAAACATTGGTATCACATCACTGGCTTTGTCAATAAGCATTGGGACTAGAAATAGGCAAGGAAGTCAAATCTGCCACAGCTCAGGCAACCCCTAATAAGCTCTAAAGCAGTGGTTCTCAACTCCTGTCCTGGGGACCCACTAACAGGCCAGGTTTGCAGGATAACTGAAACACATCTCAGGTGATATCATTTGCTGCTCAGTGATTGCAGTATTCTCGTCTGCATCTCCCCAAGGTAATACTTAAAATGTGGCCTGTTGGTGGGTCCTGAGGACCAGAGTTGAGAACCACTGGCCTAAAAGGAACTTTAGCATTCCACAGAATCCTGGATGAGAATGGCTGCTCTAAAAGAAAGATTGTAGAATTCTGGCCTTTTCAAAGTTAAATACTCGTGCTTATGGAAATCATGCAACGCCAAAGCAACAGACTTTGATCTTTGCAGATTTAATTTCTATGTGATGGTCATACGATGGTGTTGGATTTCCTTAGTAATACTTATAGAGCAGGCTGTATCTTTTCTCACCTAAAGATCTGCTATGAATGACCTTTCCTTGGGGTTTATGTTGATTTCCAGCTGTGTGCTATTATGTCACTTTGTAATAAAAGTAAGAGAAGATTGAGGGTGCTGTCACCTCTCTTTCCCTTTATTTCCCCTGTATATGGTGTGGCTCCCCTTGATCAGCAGCGTCCCGTTTATGGAGTTAATGATGGGTGACATTAGTAAAATTACAACTAGTAGAAGAGAAAGCAATGGATGTGGACACAGGGGACTCTGTCCTGATCTCCAGATTAAAGTGATCCAGCTTGTGTGATCATCTACTCTGCACACCTCACAATCAGTGAGCACAGTCATTCTCAGCAGTTATTTCCTCCTCTGATGGCCCTTGGAAGCTTTGTGTAATTGTGTTGCTCAATCAGTGAGCAGAGTCTATTAGGGAAACCTGTGTGAGAGAGATAAGGCAGGAAATATGTGACCCACCACTCATTCACTGCAGGTCTAAAATGACTTGGCAAAGTATAATTAACCCTGGGGGGGGGGGGGGCAGCTTCCTCCTGGAGGGGTGCCCAAAACCTTTATCTACCATAATGCCTTGTTATAATGGCTGCAGAACCTGTACTAGTGATTTTCACCACATTTAGGACAGGCAAGGACACGAAGACCACTGATGTGCTGTACTGGGGGTGCAAAAATGTCCAAGGTACATTATAGAATGGAGATCCAATCAACAAAATCTCATTAATTTTGAAAGCAATTTTCAATCATTTTAAATCTACGGGTTTCAATAAAATAATGCCCGGTGTGTAGGGTTGCCACCTCGTCCCTTTAAACCCCAACACATATGAATTACACAGGTTCTGAGGCTAATTTAATGCAAATAAGACACCAAGTGAGTTTAATTACCACCTAATCACCCACAGAACCTGTGTAATTAGTATGTGTTCGGTTTTAAAGGGATGAGGTGGCAACCCTACCGGTGTGCTCAGATTTCTCTTCGGGTCGAATAAATCTGTTGCCTTATACTAAGGACTTCTGTGGAGATGAACAACTGAGTTTCAGCTAATTTTTTGAGGTTTGATAGGGTCTGATATTGGGAAAAAGAATACCTGGTGATCCTGCAATTAAGGTTCTAATTCAGACACCTTCTCTTATAGGGTGACTCTGTTCTGGTATCACAACTGTGCTCCTGTGTGGTCACCCTGGCTTCCAACAGAGACTACAAACAGACATTTCAGCTCATATAACAGACATGTTGTCACTACCCAGAAACTTGCCCTGAGAAATGCCATGCAGTCATTGCTGGAGGCTGCATGAAATCAACAGTACTGAGATTTAACAAAGGATAAAAAGGTAAAATCAAGGATTTTATTTAAAAACAGTTAGCAATTGTTATATAAGACAATGCTCAGAACAAGCTAAATGGCATTATTTTAGGGTTGGGTCCTGTAAAAACTTTCAGCGCCGCTTAGAGTTGCCACCTCATACCTTTAAAACCGAACACATATTAATTACACAGGTTCTGTGGCTGATTAAGGTGATAATTAAACTCACTTGGTGCCTTATCTGCATTAAATTAGCCTCCGAACCTGTGTAATTCATATGTGTTCGGGTTTAAAGGGATGAGGTGGCAACCCTAGCGCCGCTCCAAGCAAGAGTATAATGTGGCGTATTTCCCCGCTGGTGCTAAGGAAAGAGGGTGTGGGTGTCTGGCTTCACACAACCAGAGGTGTCAGTAAAAAGGTACGAAATGCCGCTCAACCAACCCGATTCATGTGAAGTGTAGAATAAGTGTTTGAAAACTGTCACCACAGGGTGGCACTGTGGACAGTACAGTAGAGTACACTATGCCACGTCCTGTTAGAGAGTCTGAACCATTGACGATTAGAGAAGAATGGACTTTATATACATACTTTAAAAAGGTTAATTTTTATTAATGAAAAATACTGACGACAGACACTTAAAAACATGTATGTCTGTGAAGGTGACTTGAAAGTGTCTCAATGGCCAAACAGCAGCCCATTGTCCAGCTGATGCTGGCAGGCCAGAAAGAGACCTAGTGAGAACAGATACCCCAATAGGATCACATATATAATAACCTTACAGGGTACAGCCCTAGAATAGTAGATCGGGGTAAATAAGGCCAGTTCAGAAAATATCTGTTCTGCTTTATGTTCAAGAGGCTTGCTTGACTAGCTAAATAGATAAACAATATCATATGTGTCACTGAGGCAGGACAAGCAGCCGAACAGACTCCAAAGGGGGAACCACCAGGTCAAGGAGGTGGGCATGAGGGTGCATGGAACGAGAGGCAGGTACCAGGGTCTATAATAATGGGTAAACGTGAGTGATCCTCACACGATTAATAAAATACGGTAGGTATTCAACTTCCTCACATCATCAGATATATTCTATAAATGGCCATCCACTTAAAATTTCCGCATTTAATAAATAGTATGGAGGTGTGTAGACAAATGTAGGAGTGTGAAAGGTGTAGGGATGTGCTGGTGAGAGGATATTAAAGCAGATGCCAGTATAGCCGATGGGCCAAATCCTCATGTAGTGCAGTGCAGCATGTCCCCGGGTATGGGTCTCCTCCTGTGTGTCGCTACGAATGGATCCGCCATGTGAAGTGTAAATGACGACCTCAGTCAGCGCTGTTTCACTTACCACACCCCCTGACATGTTTTGCCTGCCCACTGGGGCTTAATCATAGAGGTTTAGGGTTTACCTTTATATTAATACAGAATACTGTAACCAATTCTAATCTTCCCCTTAAGTCAACAGCACAGGCATGGTGGGAATTATTCATAATGGGCAAAGCAAGTTTGTAGCCCTGAGAACTCAGTGTGTGAATAGTGGGAACCCCTTAAAATGGTGACATCAGGTGTTGGGGACTTGGAAGAGCAGGGATTGTCGGAAACCCCTCATAATGGGCACATCAGGCATACAGACCCAGGATGGTGGGAACCCTTCTTAGGCATGGTTCAGAACTGTGCAGGCTGTGTTCTGCAGGTAGGGCAGCCTATTTCCTTTCAATGAGTTGCCCTACCCACGGAAATGTGGGAAAAGAAGTCCCAGAACCTTTTTTTCCCAAATTTCACCGCATGGAGCCGCATGATGCTACGAAACTATGCGGTTTGCTATGCGCAAGAACGAGCCATGGGTGCCAATGTGTAAGTGTGCCGTTAAGAATTAATGCTTCTACTAAAGTGCAGCGCATGTCTCTGCAGGTTGGGAAAGCACGTGATTTTGCATGCGTTCCCGAGCAGAGAGTTGAACCTAGCCTAAATGGACACAGTAGGTGCACAGACCTGAGAACTTAGTGCAGAGAGGATGGAAACCCCTCATAATGGGTACAACAGGTATGCAGAGCTGGGAACGCACTAGTAGGGTTTCAAAGACAACAAAGAAACGTTCATTCTGTAGCGTCCACCAAACCTTGAAATACCAGTTTTGACCCATTTCTTACCCACATTTCGTCATAATTACCCATTTGTTGCTAGGTATTGTAACAATTGCCTGTTTATTGCCCATACAGTATAATGATTACTCATTCACTGCCCATGTAATGCCTGGGTTGCATATTTTTGCATGCATTGTCAAGTTAGCAATGATTATTTAGAAGACCATATTTTAAACTATCAAACTACTGTGATATTTCCATCATGTTTTGTTTCGGCACAATAGGTTAACTACTGTTGGACCCTTTAATTCAGTGCAGCACATCGCTCAAAGGACTTGCAAAATAAGGTGTGTAGATGTTTGTCCCCAGTAAATTTTACCTAGGCACTAAAAGTCACATGGTAAAATTGGAGTGTAAAATTTCCATGAAGGCAAAAGCAATTTTGCCAAAATCACTCCACTCACTATAGTCATCAGATGTGACAATGCCAGGCTGACAGCCATGAATACAGTGACATTTACTGGTTTAGTGGAAAGTCAGACCTTTATACCAGCCAACTGATTTCCATCACTAAAAACTGGCAAAATAAGGAGAGAAAACACATTGCACACACAGCACAGTGCAAGCACATAATAAAGGGCGCTCGTGGTTTGTACCACAGGCGGGGGGAGGTGGCTCTCCTATGGGGGGGGGGGGGGTAAGAACACCACAGAGTAACACAATCCAGGCCCAGTAATTAGACGGTTAATTTTGCAAAGTCTTGTTAAATGAAATGGATTGAATAATTCTAGGCTTTGGGACTCGGTGTAACGGTAACCTGAGGATTTGGTAGCCACGATGGTTTTAATCAAGTTCAGATGCCAAAAATACAATGTCTGTGTTTAGAGGATGTAACCTGTTGCTTGCCAAAAAATTAAAGAAAACAAGGGTCCCTGGCTGAAATATCACATGGAACGTCTTGTTAGAAGCAAAAAAAGACCCAACATATATATATATTAAAAAAGAAACACACAACACAGTTCACAGATGTCCAGCTAATGGCCCCGGGGTAGAAATACACACAGTACATGAATGGCCAGCTAAAAGCTCCAGGGTAGAAACACACAGCACAGCACGAGAATAGCTGGCTACAGGCCATTAAATGGAAACACACACACAGCACAGTACAAGGATAGCCAGATATTAGACCCAGTGAGGAGACACACATGCACAGCACAGTACAAGGATGGCCAGATATTAGACCCAGTGAGGAGACACAAATGCACAGCACAGTACAGGGATGGCCAGGTACTAGACCCAGTGAGGAGACACAAATGCACAGCACAGTACAGGGATGGCCAGGTACTAGACCCAGTGAGGAGACACACATGCACAGCACAGTACAAGGATGGCCAGATATTAGACCCAATAGGGAGACACACATGCACAGCACAGTACAAGGATGGCCAGATATTAGACCCAGCAGGGAGGCACACATGCACAGCACAGTACAGGGATGACCAGGTATTAGACCCAGTGAGGAGAGGCAAATTTAGTCAGGCCTGACTGTTGTGCAGGCCTGAATGTTTTGATATGGGCAGGGGAGTGGCCCAGGGAGAGCTGGAGACTGCAAGAAGGAACACCCCTTGGTTACTCCTCCACTTTGAGTTCAGAAGGTGCTGGAAAAGGGGATGGATGAGGAGGTGTAACTTTCTGAAGTATGTTAAGGTGCCCGGACCAATCCCCAATCTGGATTGGCAGGGGGCAGGCCTCCTTAAATAATGTGGTCTGCCCAGCTGGGGGGAGGAGAGTGTCTGGTGGAAGAGTGGAGATGTAGCAGAGGTTGCTGAGGCCTCACCTGGGAGCCCCCAGTCTGGGGGGTGACATTGAGGCCTGATGGCTCGGGTGCAGCCAGGAGTGGAGAGAAATCCTGGAGCAGCACAAGGGAGCAGGAGATCAACAAAGAGGCTACAGGAAAGGCTCTTTAAAGGATCTAACGGTGTGGTGAGTGACAGACCCTGGGAGCTGGAGAAGAGGACTGGAACAGGCTTGGAGGAGACAGTGGATGGTCTGTGGAAGTTGAAAGAGCCAGTCAGGGGGAGCGGTGTCACTGGACATTGAGGTAGGCCTGAACAGTAGTCCATCAAGACCTGGCTAGCACATTTGTACTTCGCTACACTATGAGGGCCCGTGGCCCTTGCCTGTAATGGGCAGTCTGGAGGTCCTGCTGACCAAGAAGCGCAGGCCTCACCATGTGCTAGTTAGGGTGGAGGAAGAAGTAATGGAGGCTTGATAAATTTCCCTTCAGGCCTAATAGGAGCAAGTGTTGTATAGGAGAGAAGTGAAGGAGCAAAATGGTCAGCAAGTGTCAGTGCTGTAGGAAGGAGGAGTGTATATACAGAGGTGTATATAGCATGGTCGGTATCTTTGGGCATCCCACAGTCGTCCCTACCGTATCCAAGTTTATTCCCTCAATAAAACAACAAAAACAAAGTACCGGCCTGTTCAGTGACTCCGGATGCAAGGAAAAAATGTATGATTGAGGGCAGAGAGACAGGTGAGCCACAGCTACCAGCCACCCCTAAGGGGGGCATTGGCTACACAGGGATGGCCAGGTACTGGCCCTGGTGTAAGTTTTATTTCCCTATTTCTTGGGCTTAGTCGAACATCGATCGTTAGAAAATGACAAGACACACACAAGAATGTGGTCCCGGTCATGGACCGGTAGGGACACATCGGTTACGGGGGGAATCCCCACCGACCATCGACACCGAGTGGACAGAGAGACGGGAGTTAGTATGTAAAAAAGGAACGTAGGCCTCAGTGACTTGTCCGGCCATGAAACAAAAACAACAAAATAACTCCCTTATTTGAACCTATGCCATCCCTGCTGACACCCTACGGGTTTCTATGGCTGGTACGATATATGTGGAGACATATATGTGAGGAGGAAGGA
>BLSH010511195.1:225648-253517 GCA_018402905.1 Glandirana rugosa | reverse complement strand
CATTCTTGAGAAGGATTGGAGCTTTTGCTGTCCGAATACTTTCCGTTTCACTGCTGTCCATGATGACCTGCGGACACCATTACCTGCAAAGTGGATTTTGACCCATGCGCATTACCTACCTGAGTCTGGTAAGCTCACATCTTTTACTAGAAATGAATTATTACTAGGATTTTCGCTTGGCGGTGATTCCTAAAAGAATTCCAGCATATTTCCAAGTGATGGTTTTCCTTTTTCTTGGTTGGTTCCACCTTGGATATCTGAGGGTGTAATCCCTGACTTACAGGATTTGAGAGTCCATATTGAGATTTGAAAGAGACATTAAGACTGTGACACCACTCCTTTTGGAGAATTTTTTATTATTCGGTTTGTGTTGCACATGAAGTGTATTTCACCTCTCACCTTCCTAATAATTTGGTTTTGGCGCTGCATTTATTTATGACTTTATCTTTGAACAATTTTTTGATCTATTGTTTTGCGAGCAGCCAGGAATAATATAATTTATACCTTATGATAATTAGTGGGCGCGGATAATTCTATACATTTTTGACTAGACCTGTGGCGCCCTCATGCTGCATTCTTCAGACCCTCCGGGGATGCTCAGGGATTCCCCAGTTCAGAGGTGCCTAGAAAATGTTGATTGTAAAGAGTTTGTTACCCCGACACTTCATATTCCTGATATGTGCCTGCTGTATCATGTACTTGTATGAGAAAGTCTCCTGTTCTATTAGCATTGCTTCCTTTGAGATCCCTGGTGTTCCTGCCAGTCCCTCTGCTTTCCTATTAAAAACTGACCACACTAAGCAGGAGAGAACCCCCGTGGTCAGCTCTCTAGCTATGCTGGGAACTCCGTGCACTATCCTCCAATGATCAGACTTGTCCTGACATGCCCCTGCTGCACAGCCATTCACTGGGAAGATCAGTGTGCTGCTATTGCTCCTCCCCCAGTTCTTATGCAGCTGAGAACAGAGGGAATGTGATCACTTATAAAAAAGGGAAAAAAGGTATTCATAATGTTTTCTGTACCTGGATTTCTATATTCCTTTTCTCCATTACACACTTGCATCCCGTAGTGTAAACCTTTTATTTCTGATAGAGAATATTTGTGTTTATGGTTTGACGGTTTGTATAAAGTTCTGTAACCGTGAGATTGCGCCTTCGTTGTAGTGCGCACTCTGACAATTATTTACCAATATTTGACGCAATGAGGCGAGTTGCTGTTAGGATAGTGAAAAGGCAGTCAGCGGCCTCCATTACTGAAGACAAGCCCATCCTGTGTATCATGAGGTTCCTCTGCAGCCAGACTCACCCGCCGCCTCATATGTTTCCAATCAGCCTGCAATTTTCTTTTGGCTAGTAAATCCACATGGGAATGATATTTGCCACAGGCTTGCTGGCAGCTTGGCTAAGCTGGCTGCGGTTCCTCTGGAAAGCTTGTTTTTCTTGACTTGTATCATGTCCAGAGAGATGGTTGACATGTCTGCCTCCAGATTGGGGTTATAGGAAGGGGGGAGAGGAGTGGGGGCGGCTCGCTGACACCAAGGTCACATTTCTACAGGAAAATGTATCGGAGACGTAGCGACAACATGTGTGCAAAGAACATTTTTTACTGCATCTCACCTGATGCTGGACTAACACACAACCCCCCGCACGCCTGGAAACCACAATATGAGCCCAACTCTAAACTACAAATGAGAGGAAAGACAATTGGTTCGATGTATCCAAACAGCAACTGCAGATCCAGGGAAAGAAAGTCAGAACCATAGTACTTTTCTCCCTTTTGTCCCGATGACCGTTGCCACCGAAACAGAAAGTGATAAGAACTCCAAAATTTTACAGTTGTCCCCGAGAACAGGAATAGAGGGGAAATCTTCCATTGGGGTCACAATACAACTTTCTAATAGCGGATTTCACTCACTTTGAAGAGATTTCCTGTTACATCCCCAGGGACAGAAGGGAAAAGAAAACTGCAATAAATAAACTGAGACGCGGTTTAAAGTGAAACTAAACTCTGGTTTAAAAAATTCAGATGCTGTACTGTATGTATCCTTACCTAAGAATAGAGTCTCTTTTATTATTCTCTGCCTCCTCCAAATCTACAAATTCTTTTTTTGCAGCTGTGATCTGACTTTCTCTTAAACCGTCCTCTTCGCTCCTCCCAAGACCTCCTCCTCTCCAGCTCCCTCATCACCTCCTCTCATACTCGCCTCCAAGACTTCTCCCGAGCTTCTCCCATCCTCTGGAACTCCCTACCCCAATCTGTCAGACTGATCCCAAATCTATCCATCTTCAGGCGATCCCTGAAAACTTTTCTCTTCAGGGGAGCTTATCCTGCCACCACCTAACAACTACACTCCTTATTTTCTCAATCAGCTCATCCCCCGCAGTTATTGCCCTTTTGTATCATTTAACCCTCCCTCCTAGATTGTAAGCTCTAATGAGCAGGGCCTTCTGATTCCTCCTGTATTGAATTGTATTGTAATTGTACTGTCTGCCCTAATATTGTAAAGCGCTGCACAAACTGTCGGCGCTATATAAATCCTGTATAATAATAATAATAATAATAACCTCATACACAGGAAAGGAATAACGGACAAATGATCGTCCATTTTTTTTTTCTCATGCTAGTCTCATTGAAAACCAAGAGGTTACTAAAGTTGCAAACATTTTCGTACCACAGAATACAACTTTGGAAATGATACCATGTATTGTATTGTAATGTATTATTTTATTTACAAACATGCGTGATTTTTTTCCTACAAATACTATACTAATTACACGAAAATCATTTGTTTGGGTATCATACAAGAATAGGTTTCATGCTTGTCCAGGGCAGCCATCAGAAATTTTGGGGCCCCTTACACAGCTTTAGACCTGGGCCCCCCCCCCCCACCTATCTGACCACCAACATTCCCCAGGGCCCGCCCACTGGCCATCCTACCACATCCGCCCACTGGCCAGGGGTGCCGCAGTAGGAATTATACACCCTGTCACACTTACCAGGTGTAGCCTGCCAAGCATGACCCATTCAAGTGAATTGAAGTGTGCAATGCATGCTAATGTGGGATCCAAGGGGTTAAAAAAACAGTGCACAGGCAGCACAGCCTCAACCGATGATTACAATAAGACCTTGTGCTGAACCATAGGTGCTGAAGGTCCCAAGCTTGGACCAATTTTGGTCCAGGGGGCCCTCTCCATCGAACCCAAGTTTGGCATTTTTATTACCTATGGTTCATGAGAACGGTGTCCCCAAACCAGGTGCCCCCCTCCTATAAACTCCAATGTTAAAGAGGAAGTAAACCTTGATGGGTTTTACTTCCTCTTTAGTTCCTGCATAGTGCCTGCAATGTAAAAGCATAATGGACTACTAGACCATTATGTGCCACTTACCAGCAGAGGAATCGAGCGATGTCCTCGCTCCAGGCCGCGTCCATGCCTGTGTCTCTTCCTTCCGGGTGCCGCGGACTCCGGTGCTGTGATTGGCGTGGGAGCCGCCAGTCACGGCACGGTCTCAGTGGAGAAACGGCATGGAAGCTGAAATGACATCGGCACATGCAGAACACTGCATATCTCCTGAACCGTGCAGGTTTAGGAGATATGCAGGGTACCTACAGGTAAGCCTTAATATAGACTTACCTGTAGGTTAAAGTGGTTGTAGTGCCTTTACAACCATTTTAAGTCTGAAATTCACCCGACAATTGCCGGTCAATGACTGGTCACTTTGAGGACCCGGTATGGCCAAACCATAGGTGCTGAAGGTTGAACCAGTTGTTGCCCAGGAGGCCCTCTCTATGTGACCCAAGTTTGGTATTTTTATTAACTATGGTTCGGGAGAACCGTGTCCCCAAACCGGGTGTCCCCCTCCCATAGACTCCAATGTTAAAGACTGCTAAAGTCTTTGTTGTAAGGGTCCCTTGAGACACTGGGGCCCCTTACAACAGCACTGCCTGTACCCCTCTGATGGCGGCCCTGTGCTTGTCCCTTTGGATATTTTTGCATGGACTGTTGAGATCAGCTCTTGAATCTTGTGTACTAATAATCAGATTGTCGGACAATCGCTCCAAAAAGCTGTATTTTTTGTCCAATGTTTCTCATCTTTACTCATGATTACTCTTATACTTCCTAATTCTGTTCATCTCTTGCCTTTTCACCTGCACTAGTCTTTTCTTATAATTTCCCAATCTTTGTTCAATTCCTCACAGAACTTACACCACCAGTCCATCCACAAAAGCTTCACCCTCCGGCCCCGCTCTGGTGGCTGCCTGTGTTGGGTGCCGTCACCTTGTTCACCAGCACAGCTCCCGATCATGATGTTTTCCTGTATGACTTGCCATAACTGGGTCCCTGGTGTCGGTACACATGCTGTGTGAGTAACTCCCATGCTAGGTTGTGTGGTGGCTGCCTGTGGGCGTTGGAGGCCCCACCTATCTGTATGTGGACAACAGTGAGTCTACATCTCTAGCACTTTCTATTTTTTTATTGCAGGTTACAACACTCTTTCTCCTGATGAGTGGCCCTCTTAACCACGAAACGCGTTGAGCTACCATTGTCGTGTTTTTGCCGCAAATTTGTGTCTGATGACTCATTACTATTTTTTACAATTTGTACGGTTATATCCAGGGCTAATGCCCCAGGAATTTAGGTTCATGGGCCATGCAGCTTTTACTGTGCAATTCTAATACTATTTGTGTATATAATATGAAATTGATGGATGTGGAATTTTTGTTATGCAGTGTTATAAGATTATTACTGTATATCATGTTTTACCAATCTGGATCACTTCTGTGACCATATGTGT
Source organism: Glandirana rugosa (assembly GCA_018402905.1). Taxonomy (NCBI): domain Eukaryota; kingdom Metazoa; phylum Chordata; class Amphibia; order Anura; family Ranidae; genus Glandirana; species Glandirana rugosa. The sequence continues at coordinate 248,722 of BLSH010511195.1, read as the reverse complement.
ATAATTACCTGCTTTCGTACATTAATAAATCAATCAACTTATTTAATCCTCTTCTTATGATATCCATCAATGGCACGATATGACAACCACATGTTTCATTCAAAGTCCCATTCCCCCCCCATCGCATACGCTGCAATTCTATTTAATATAGTATATAGGGATGGAAGCACCAGCCTTACCAGGCCAACAGTTTCATTTAAAGTTCCAATTTCCCCAACCACTCTGCAATGTAGATGAGCATCATGGGAAATATAGTTCCAAAACATCTAGGGTGCCAAGGTTCGCCATCACTGGCTATGAGATGTGTAGTGTGCATATAGCACTGCACATGACCGCAAATAACATGCGCTGCTCGTTCCAAACAAACTAAAATGACCGGGGGGGGGGGGGAGAGGTTCAGGAGCTTACAGAGAACATTAAAGTGATTGTAAAGTCTTGTTTTTTTTTTTATTTTTTATAACAACCTGTTATACTTACCTGCTCTGTGCAGTTGGTTTTGCACAGAGCAGCCCGAATCCTCCTCTTCTCGGGTCCCTCTTTGCTGCTCCTGGCCCCTCCCTCCTATCGAGTGCCCCCTCAGCCAGCAGCTTTCTATAGGGGCACCCAAGCCAAGTCACCACTCCGTGTATCCTTTCAGGCACAAAGCCCCAACCCGGCCCGGCCCCCTCTCTCCCCTGATTGGCTGACTGACTTTGATTAACAGCCGCAGGAGCCAATGGCTGTGTCTCAGCCAATCAGGAGGAGTGTCCCAGATGGCTTAGACCTTCGTGGACAACGCTGGAGAGAGATGGGGCTCAGGTAAAGTATTAGGGGGTTGCTGAGGAGGCTGCTACACACAAAAGTTTGTTTATCTTAATGTATAGAATGCATTGAGATAAAAAAAAAACCTTCTGCCTTCACAACCCCTTTAAAAGGAGACATAAAAAGAAGGTAAGAAACAATTTCATGAAAAAATAGATTACAGGGCCATCAAGTAGTGGATAAGTATGGATTATGTTTAAAGAATAAGCATATTATATAGTGTCACTTTAGCCCTTCCCTACTTATATACACGTATAAGTAGATGAAAGCCCTAACTGGGTGACATTTAGTTCTGTGCACTATCACTCCTTTTTCCTAAAATCCTGTTGACACATTTTTGGATCTTTTTCCCCATCTCCGTGCTACTAATTTCCTCCAGCCTCAGCTGAACATCATTGCTCTGGACTGGCTTCCTGATTCTGACATTCATGGACCATACCTGAGCAAAATGCATCAGTATGCACCCAGGGCACATGTGACAAAGTGACAATGCAGAAAAACAATTAGGAGACACGGACAGAGTGTTGTCACACTAACAGGAAATGCCTGAACAAAGACATTCATGGCAGGATCACCAGGAAATATTTTAATAAATGATGCAGATTTTTAAAGCTTGAAATCAGCCTTTGAAATGACATTAACAGGTTAAAGCTTATATGAGATTTTAGCAATCGTGTTTTGTTTAGGCCTCTTTCACACTCATCGCGATTTTGCCACAATTACGCTGCAACGAGAAGCAATGCCTGTGTAATTTTGAGGTCTATGGACCTCAAGTCACATCAAAGTTGGACCAAAGTAGTGCAGGGACTACTGTGAAGTCACACAGATATGAACGGTACTCATTGGAAATCATGGGGTACGACTTGTCATGCGACTTTGCAGTCCCAAGTCGCACAAGTGTGAAAGGGGCCTAAGTTATACACTATTGTGTCAGAGATGCACCCTGCCCCAACAGTACAACCAGATAGTCAAAATATGTTTTCTAGACAAAGTGCACTAGTGGAGTAGCTCTATCTATAATACATGGGGTACACTAGGTTTTGTTATTACGCACAAGATGCTTTTGTGCCAACAAGGTGGGCAAAGGAAGCCTGGAAAAGTTATGTAGGTAGCACCTAGGGGGCAGAGTGGGGGGGGGGGGTGACTGCTCATCACTTTTTCCTATGCAAGTATGCAAGCTATAAGTAAAATGCCTACACATGCAATTCACATCTATTTATGTGTCTGATTCCTCCTGTATTGAATTGTATTGTAAAGCCTTGTACACACGGTGTGATGGTTGTATGAAAACGGTCGTACAACAGCTTGTTGTACGATCATCCGACTGTTAGTACACGCGATTAGAACAGCCGACATGCGATGGTCATACAACAGAAGTCGGATGAGCAGACTAGAAATCTTTTGTTGTACAACAAGCGGTCGTATGAGTGTTGACTCGTGTGTACAGAGAAGTTGGGCCAACAAATCTGTATGTGCAAAACAGGCATGCTCAGAAGTCAGAAACGCCCGGAAGTGTCCATTCTGGGAAACCTACCTTCCTAATTCACAAATTACATGCATCTGAATTTCCTCGTTATACGCTCGTAACAAGTCACCACGTTAGGCTTGGTCGTACGATCGTTTAGTGCACATCAGTACGCGAGACACAACAGCCAACATACGATTTTGGACGTCCGGTCGTACGACCGTCGCACCGTGTGTACGAGGCTTAACTGTATGTCTGCCCTCATGTTTAAAGCGCTACACAAACTGTTGGTGCTATATAAACCCTGTATAATAATAATAACGTAAGATGATGTCCACAGAAAAGAAACTATAAGAGGACACCACTGAAATGCTGTCTTGTTTGGACATATAGTATGTGCTCAGTAAGATTTTTTCATACCAGTAACAGATTTTATGAGTTCTTTTAACTTTATTAATAGGGATGAGAAAAACTAAGAATCCATTCAATCACATGTACAATGTTTTGGGGTGCCACTGGGGCAATGTACCCACCCCTGAGGCACCCCGATAGAGTAGAGCTCAATCACCAATGCACAGCAGCACCCCATTATGCATTGATCATGCTTTTTGGTGTGTTAGGTTGTTAAAAAATGGGATCATGCATTTTCTTTGTTGCATAGGCAGCCCAATCATAATGAATGCGCCGGCTTACCGTAACACATGTGCATTAATGCTTGAGTGTGAATGGGCCCTTAACTTTCCCAAAATATTAGTGAAATTTATACATTCTGGTTAAACACATTGCAGTCAATGAGATGAAATTAAAGTGTTACTAAACTCAGGAGCCTGCATTCATTATATCTGGTCTCCCACAGTACACAGAACATGGAAATGCAATAGTTTTAGTAAATATAAACAGCTAAATACCTTTTCTCATTAGCAGTATATAGCAATCTTGTGACTTCTATCAGTGTCTGGTTAAGGCTCCATGCACACTGAAGCTGATAAACGACCATTTTTGGTCATTTGGGTGTTCAGCCCAAAAACGCCCCTTTATGTTATCCATGCACACATGGATGTTAATTGTCATTTAACAGCAGTGGCGTTTTTGGGCTGTTATCTGAACGCCCTGAATTGGCTTTTAGGAGTCATTCTAAAAGCTAATGAAGTAAAAAAAAAAAAAAAAACGCTCAAAAATGCAGACGCTGATAAACGCTACTTACAAAAAAACACTGCATAAAGAACGTTTTCTATGCAGCGTCTCCTGCCACTAAAATCTGACGCCCAGAGAGCGTCCAGTGTGCATGGAACCTTAGCTTGTAGGAGAAGTTTTTATTCTACCCTGATTGTCCCATGAGGCTGCAGGACCCCTGACCCTCTGTCTGGACAGTGCTGATTGGCCCTGTGCTGATCACATGCACTCTCCCAAGAAAAAAACCTCTCTAGCAATACACACCAAACTGAGCATGTGCAGTCTGACTCCGTAGGCTCTGTTCTATCAGGAGATGGATTGGGGACTGTGGAAGAAGGGGAGGATCAGAAAAGACAAGAGCAAACAGCCTTATTACACAATGCAGAGGATTGACCCTTTAGGTTCCATAGTGAGTATAACAAGCATGCTATTTTGCATACACAGACTGATTTTACTGTTGTAGGTTTAGTAACACTTTAAGGTATATTTTTAATAGTTTACTATAGCCTGTACAAGCAAGCTAAAAATATAAGTATACAGAAGACCAAATGAAATAAACACAAAATTAAAATTAGAGATCTACCCTACATATAACAACCCCCTCCTGAAAAAAAACTATTTTCCTCAAAATAATGAAAAAGAAAATAGTAGATCCCTTTACAAGCAAAAAAGAAGTTTGGTGAGTAAACTTCCACTTCAGCAAAATTTTGAAGGTAAATAATTTTCTCTAAAATCGCAGCCCTCGTTATTTTTAAAGGAGAAGTAGGCCCAAAACTCTTTTGGCCCTACTTCTCCTGGGATCACTAGAGTGCACCTTGTTCTGCACTCCTGTGACCCATATTCAGCTGACAACAGGCTAAGGCCATTCCAGAGCCTGGAGAGATCCTGACTTGGGATCTACCCACGTGCCTGACTGGCTGGCTCAGCCTCTGAGCGCCTCACTGAGAGCCTGAGCCAACCACTCCCGCCCCTGCACAGCCTAGCGCTCCAGTGAGCGCTGGAGGGGCGGAGCCCCGAAACACTGGCAGTCTCTGCTCACTGAAGGCTGAGAACTGAGCAATCAGTGATCTTTGATCACTCAGTTCTCAGTCTTAGAGGGAGCGGGTGACAGATGCAGCATCGGACTGGGCTGAATATTTGTGTTTGTTTTTTTTTTCCCATTTCCCTCACTTCTCATTTAAGTACAGCTCACATCAGAACATTCTGCACAATGCAGTCACTTAAATAAAGAAACGGGAGAGCGAGCAGTGCGAAATGTAGTTATATTTTAGCACAGAGTCTCAGTGCCACCATTAGTCAAAATGTCAGCTGATAAACAAGTGTTGGTAAGAAAAGAAATGATCTATTCCCTTTAAACTCGTTTTCTGTAGGTTTTGCCCCAAACGCTGCACTTCAGAAGCGATGATAAATGATCCTTGGAAGCCCCCATAGCTCAGAGGCCTCAATAAATAACCACATGTCCAAGGAACTTGACACTGAACATTAAACACTCCCCCCACTAATTATTCATACAGGTCCTGGGCCAGACACTGCTGGAGAGACCGCCAATGACAAATCTGACTTTCTGTAAGGCTGGGTGTCTAATAATCCCGGGGAGAGGAACATGCACAATTCTCACCAGTTTGGTACAGTTTATTTTTTATCTTCTTAGCTTTTGTTCTATAAGTCCTGCAAGAAGCTGGAAACCTTCAGATAAATTGCCTCGAATAAAGAATGTCTTAACAAACAGGCAATTTTGAGTCAATTGTTTATTAAATTCTTCAAATTTTGCAAAAGACGAATGCCACTAGAAATCTCAAGGTATGGAAAGTCAGTCCTTCTCCATCATAAAAAATAGGTCCTGCACAATTGGTTTTAAACACAACACGCTACAAACACACAGAGCATTTACATCCGTACTTTGTGGTGCACTACAGTGTGCATTGGGGTGCAATTTACAAAAGATGGCAACACACAATGGTTCACAAGGAGTATGGCATAACTGAATGCAGTAAATTACAATTGTCTCAAAGGGGTAGCAAACCGCAGCAACAAAAAAATAAAATAAATGGCTCCTGGCAGTTTAAGTCAGAATGTGCTAGTATGCATCGCATACTAGCACATTATGACAGACTTACCTGAAAACAAAGCCCTCGAACCGTGCGCTGTCACCGCTGTGGGCGCTTCTTCATGTATGGACAGGCTGAATGTACCAAAGTTGATCAATGGATAAACTTGGGTACAACCGGCCTGTCGGATTTTCCATGTGATTATTGCTAGCAGTTGTTATAGCCGCTATCAAAAATCACTGTGTTCTCCCAGCAGGGACAGCTTCCCCCATCCCCCCCCACCTTCAGGAGAACACAATGACTCCACAGGAGGGATTCCCCCATCAACACTCACTGTGTTGATGGGGGAATCAAGTGATTTTGCACTTATTCATTGGCCCAGTTGACCAAACAGTCTTGGTGACATCAAGTATGGCCAGATATTTTATTGATCTTGGTGAGTCTTCTACCCATCTGTGGGCAGTAGTGAAACGTTTGTAGACTTGGAATATTGGTATTATTAAATTTAATATTATTTTGTAAAGGTACCTATCAATTGAAGAGGATTGTCATACAGCTGACTTTGACTATCCCTTTGGGGAAATAGTGATCGTATAGGGTGGATTATCAGATCACGATTGTTTACTGAGATAACAGTGACATAAGGATGTTGGGAAATTTTCTTCTGCTTTTCCAGGTCCAGTGCATCTTCTCCTGTTTTTTGCATGTGCAGAGGAACTGTTCTAATAGCGCTCTTCACTTATCAATGGTGATCCATAATATTTAATAATAATACAGTAAGGCTTACCAATAGGCACAACATCCTTGGTGTTTTGGTTCCCCTCTAGCTGCAGAGGGCTAACATTATTACACAGACAGCCAAATGTTGGTTCTCCATACAGCGCCTGAACTCTTTAGGAGTACATAATACGTGTTAGATGTACAGTACTAGGACAGTGGTCTCCAAACTGTGGCCCAAAATCTGTTAGTATAAAAATCGCTGACAGGCAGGGTTTTTTGAACAGACCCTAGAAGTCTCTTCTGTCATAAATCTCCCCCCTGCCTGTCAGCGAGTAATGTGACCTGAGCCACACATGCACAGCTCAGGCCACATTTACAGCCTGCTCTGTGTGCCGCTGCGATGTCACTCCCATGCGCATGCGTGTGAGTGACATCGCCCCGGCACAGCCGAAGATCGCAGACCTGGAAGAAACACCGGGCGAAGATGGAAGCTGTCAGGGGCAAGGGAGAGGGGTGAGAGAGATAAGTCTGTTTCTAATGTGTGCCACTGCGATGTCACTGCCATGCACATGCGCGGAAGTGACGTCGCCCTGGCACATCCAAATCATGTGGCTGAAGATCTGGCTGAACCCGGAAGAAAGATGGAAGCTGTCAGGAGCAAGGGCGAGCGGTGAGAGAGGCAAGTCTGTCCTAATGTACTAGCATGCAGTACATTATGGCTTAATGCTGCTGGGGGAACCGTTTTTTTTTTTTTTTTAATATTAGGCTTTACTGCTTTAAGCAGGCCATAGACGAGTCAAAAAACAAACAAAATTGTGTTGATCATTGAATCGTTCACATTTTGCATCATACTGTGCTAGCTGTGATGCGCAATTTTCACGCAGCGATCTAAAGTGTCTGAACCAACATGTTGTTTTTTTTCTTAGAAAACCGAAAACATTGATGGCACACTCATATGAGTTATTTTCGTTTTTCGATCCATAGAACTTTCATTTTTCATCTATGGCCTGCTTTAGCTATCGTGGTTTCCAGAACTCAGAAAGAGGATGTTTGCCAATGTTTGTCGAAGGAGCAGGGTGGAAAATTCTCATCCAAACACCACCTGTGACCAATTAGGAGGTGCGGGCACTTTTCAGTTATTCTGTGAGCTGCTGGTGTCAGACTTCAGAGTACAATAGCCACTGCAGTTTCCTCCAATCACGCTGTTTAGTTTCTCAAATCACAAATTCCGTCAATAAAAATGAACTATAACAATGGTCATGGGGGTCATATTAATGGCCATTATTGAATAGGGCAATATGTCAGTGCCATAAACCAAAAGCATGCAATCAGCAATCACCTTCTGTTCTATGGTTGATATCCGATATAGGTTGCTATGGGTGATTGTATCTAAAAACTGATTCTTACGCCTCGTACACACGATGCGAATTTCGGATGACAGTGAAGAGCGTACTAACAATACGAACATTTTCATAAGACCGAATTCAACGTCAGAAGTGACGTAATGTGTTCAATAGCTTTCTATATATTTTTTTGTTTCTGAGCATGCGTAGGCGTGATTGTACGATTTTTTTTCGTACGAAAACCGTACTAATGATACAAAAATCGGACGTTGAGTTGCTGTACGAAAAAATTACTAGTATGCACATCCAGCTTTCATCTTCTGAAAAATCAAAATCGGCTGTCGAAAGGAGCATACTAACAGTAAGAATTTCGGACGATCGGCCGTCAAATGAAAATTCCGATCCGAATTTCGCATTGTGTGTACAGCCCTTTACTGCCATGACATATTATTTAGATCCTTGTGTTTGATGCAACCTTTACCTGATCTTTATATCCAGAATATATCAGTTTTATTTGAACATTTTTTTTACGTGCACATCTGGGGTCCACCCAACATTTTACAATTCCTGTGTATGCCTGGTCTCCACCAGAAAGGGTTAATACCAATGCCCTGAATTCTCTAGGAATGTCAAATGTTTTCTTTCCCCCTCAGCTAGCATTTTGCCTTGCCGAGAGAGAATCGGGCTGCAGGCGCAGAGACTGACCCCTGACCCTCTCCCCTTAAACACTCTTATTAAGAAACAAAATGTTTCAATATGTGAGTCGCAGACGGCAGCGGGGGCCCCCAATCTTTCTCAGGTTCCGCCTTCCCAAAATGTTGTGACACTTCCATCCATAACATTTTCGGCATGGCGGCTTTGGAAGTAATATTTCAACTTATTACACAAAGACGTATACAGAAATAATATCAAAATATCACTCAGCACATAAACCTCCTATACACAGCAAAGGCCGCGCCGGGTCCTTTGTTCAGGTCCCTACTGCAGAACACAGCCTTAAAAGGAATGTAGAGGGTTTCAAAAGTTCTTTTAAGCAGAACTCCAGCCAAAAACAACAAGATAAAAATGCAAAGCTCATTAAAACATAAAACAACAGCACCAGATCTTGCTACAATATTCACCTTCAATCCACAGATCCCCCCTGCAGTACTTTTTTTCTGCTGCTAGATGTACTTAGTCTGATGGCCAGCATAAATTAACCCACTTCCTCTGAGCCCAGCTCTGGCATAAGAAGCTGATACCAAGGCAAGTTCAAGTCCTTACCCTGCTTGTATGTAAAAAATGCATTTAATAATGTATTAAGGATTATGTAGCTGCATTAAATTGTGCATTTTATACCTGCCCGGAATTCAGCTTTAAATATACAGTATCTCACAAAGGTTAGTACACCCCTCACATTTTTATAAATATTTTATTACATCTTTTCATTTGACAACACTGAAGAAATTACACTTTGCTACAATGTAAAGTAGTGAGTGTGCAGCTTGTATAACAGTGTAAATTTGCTGCCCCCTCAAAATAACTCAACACACAGCCTTTCATTCTAAACTGCTGGCAACAAAAGTGAGTACACACCTCAGTGAAAATGTCCAAATTAGGTCCGAAGTGTCAATATTTTGTGTGGCCACCATTATTTTCTCATGCAGCCCCAGACCATGACACTCCCAACCACCATGCTTGACTGTAGGCAAGACACACTTGTCTTCGTACTCCTCACCTGGTTGCCGCCACAGACGCTTGACACCATCTGAACCAAATACGTTTATCTTGGTCTCATCAGACCACAGGACATGGTTCCAGTAATCCTTGACCTTAGTTTGCTTGTCTTCAGAAAACGGTTTGTGGGCTTTCTTAGACATCACCTTTAGAAGCCAAACAGACCAATTTGATGCAGTGTGCGGCGTATGGTCTGAGCACTGACAGGCTGACCCCCCACCCCTTCAACCTCTGCAGCAATGCTGGCAGCACTCATACATCTATTTCCCAAAGATAACCTCTGGATATGATGCTGAGCACGTGCACTCAACTTCTTTGGTCAACCATGGTGAGGCCTGTTCTGAGTGGAACCTGTCCTGTTAAACCGCTATAGGGTCTTGGCCACCGTGCTGCAGCTCAGTTTCAGGGTCTTGGCAATGTTCTTATAGCCTAGGCCAGTGGCGGCTGGTGCTCACTCTTTTGGGGGGGTGGCACAACCAACACCCCCACGTGGGAGACAGGCGGCGGGTCATCCATAAGCTCCCCAAGCCACAGACATCGGTGATCAGCACCCCCATCCCCCCCCCACGGGAGATGGGTGGCGGGTCATCCACCACCAATTATCACCCCCCCCCACGGGAGACACAGACGGCACCGATCACCTTCCACCCCCCCAGTGGGAGGACGGCGGCAGTCACCGGAGAGGCTGTCTTACTTTGTGGAGGCAGGGAGAAGGAAGAGCTGGGGCTGCTCCGACTAGCACACAGGAGACATTCTCCTTCTGGCCGAACAGAAACCTGAAGTGTGTCCTGAGACATGATTGGCCAGGGAGTCTTAGGACTGATTGGCCGGGAGGAGGATCAGTGTGGCAATATCGAATATTCATTCGCTTTTGTCACACAACTGGGTGGGATCAGGGCCCTAGGCCATCTTTATGTAGAGCAACAATTCTTTTTCTCAGATCCTCAGAGAGTTCTTTGCCATGAGGTGCCATGTTGAACTTCCAGTGACCAGTATGAGAGAGTGAGAGCGATAACACCAAATTTAACACACTTGCTCCCCATTCACACCTGAGACCTTGTAACACTTACGAGTCACATGACACCGGAGAGGGAAAAAGGCTAATTGGGCACAATTTGAACATTTTGACTTAGGGGTGTACTCACTTTTGTTGCCAGCGGTTTAGACATTAATGGCTGTGTGTTGAGTTATTTTGAGGGGACAGCAAATGTACACTGTTATACAAGCTGTACACTCACTACTTTACATTGTAGCAAAGTGTCATTTCTTCAGTGTTGTCACATGAAAAGATAGAATAAAATATTTACAAAAATGTGAAGGATGTACTCACTTTTGTGAGATACTGTACATAAACACACATTTACACTGCTCAGCATAAATGAGTACACCCCAACAGATTTGTCAGAAAACCTTTACTTTCCTTTCAGAATCAACATTTTTCTATGGGACACTATATGACAAATGCGGGCCAATAATTGCAACCAATGAAAATGCCAATGATATACCCTAATGAAAGTCTTAGAAGCAAAGCTAAATTTTAGAGAACAAAATCCTAATTAATAGGAATTCAACTACAGGTGTGAGGCTGCAGAAACACTTGGATGTTCTACCTCATGTTATCCTCCTATGAACTCGCTGTATACTTATGCACCTTTGTGAGTATGCATTTTATTGTTTTTTTTTAATCAATAAATTCAGATTTTTACTCTGATAATGCACTAGGGGCTTGCTCCTTCCCTTTCTTTTTTTTTCCCCCATGATGAAAAAGAAGGCGACTACTGGGACTCTGTACTGTGGAGTGATGAGAGCAAGATAAATGTGTTTGGAAGGGATGGCTTCAAAACTATGGGGTTGCAAAGGTGAGGAGTACAAACAAAATAAATCATGGTGCCAACAATGAAACATGGTGGTGGCAGAGTCCTTCTGTGGGGCTGCATGAGTGCAGCTGGTGTTGGGGAGCTGCATTTCATTGATGATATCATTAATTCACAGATGTACTGCTCTATAATGAAAGAGAAGATGCTACCATCATTCCATGTCCTTGGTCGTCGTGCACTTTTCCAACATGACAGTGATCCAAAACACACATCTAAGGCCACTTTTGCATTTCTGAAAACAGGGTGAAAGTGATTCAATGGGTGGTTACTGACATGTAGTGAAAATTTCATGTCAACAGCACCTTTAGAGATATATTTACCTAGAAAAATGGTGACGTGTTCAATACTTATTTTACCTGCTGTATATATTAACAGGTGGTTGGTTACTTGTATAATTTTTATGTAGCAGCTTCCTTTAAATAATTAATAGTAATTATTAGAGAAAGTGCAAGAACTAAATTATGTAACAAATTCTGTATCTGATTAACCAGCAGTTTTGCCAAAAAGCCGATAAGTGATGAAAACCCAGAAACCAAAAAAGTCAGTGGTTATAGAATTCATGTGGGCAGTACACACTGCACTAACAACACTAAATGACAGATTCCCGACTGCAGTAATAGCACCAGGAATCCCAGGTGACATCATTGAGCAAATTTGGTCAATAGCATCACCCAGAATTCCCAGCAGGGTAAATTTAAATGAATGCTATTGGGTACCCTATTATTTTTCTCTTTGTCTCACTGCTTTTGCTTTCTCTCTTGGATAGAACACTTTTATTCCTCTCATGTTGTGTTTTCAGCCTTTCATCTAGAGATGGATTTTCCTCCCTCCAGTGGGGAGCATACAAATTTATGATAGCATTAAGTGGTTGCATAATCTTCACCTTCTTTTCCTATTTTTCTTGTCAATTAGTATATAAGCTCCAGGCTGAATTGGAATTATTTTCACTGATCTGTCTTAACGGGCAAGTTGGGGACTACATTCGCTAAAACCATACACGTCTCAGTGTTGATACATGCAGCTGCAGTAGACTACTGTGAACGACTTTCAGCTTCAGTCTGTTTTAGATACAACCATAGGCGTGAGCACAGGATGTGTCAGGTATGCCTGGGCACACCCTAATCAACCCAAGCAGCACAGATACACCCTAGTGCTCTGGCTCCCCCTGCAACGTTGCCGGCTTCCTTCCTCTACTCTCCTACTGGCTGCTGCTACGGGCACACACAGGGGGATGTTTTACAATAAGTGGGGGAAGGGGCCTGTAAATATGTAATTTACTGGCCCTTTACCTTTCTGAATGAACACAGTGAGTGATCGGTACTGTGTGTTTGAGCTTTGGAGTGCACACCCTAATGCAATAGGCTGCGCACACCTATGGATACAACCTATACTATAACTGGTGTTGAGTCTTTTGTATGGTGTTAACCCAGTCCATATATATTACTGTGCTGTGTGAAGTATTCCTGTATGTCCTGAATACTGAAAATAATTAAAAAAAAACTTGCAAACCCCATGCACACTATAGAACTTTTGTTGTCGGATTTCCTCTAGATTTACCAAACCATGTCGTGCAAGGGTCTGCCTGATGGCCCTGATTGTACCTTTTAAGGTTTGACCTCATATTATATGGTTTTGGTAAATTTAAAATCGTTTGGCAGATATCCGATTACCCCCTTAAAAGGGGGACTTCCAGATTCCATCACAAGTTGCCCCTTAATGCCCACATCATTGGGGCACATGACGGGGAAGAGGTGCTTATCCCTTAACATTGACATAAAGCACTTTTATTGAGACAAGGGTAGTTCCACTGAGACAAGGGTACTTTCACAGAGACAAGGGTACTTTCACAGAGACAAGGGTACTTTCACAGAGACAAGGGTACTTCCACAGAGACAAGGGTACTTCCACAGAGACAAGGGTACTTTCACAGAGACAAGGGTACTTTCACAGAGACAAGGGTACTTTCACAGAGACAAGGGTACTTTCACAGAGACAAGGGTACTTCCACAGAGACAAGGGGACTTCCACAGAGACAAGGGGACTTCCACAGAGACAAGGGGACTTCCACAGAGACAAGGGGACTTCCACAGAGACAAGGGGACTTCCACTGAGACAAGGGTACTTCCACTGAGACAAAGGTACTTTAGTTATTTTCACTGAGACAAGGTTACTTTCGCTGAGACAAGGTTACTTTCGCTGAGACAAGGGTACTTCCGCTGAGACAAGGGTACTTCCGCTGAGACAAGGGTACTTCCGCTGAGACAAGGGTACTTTTACTGAGACAAGGGTACTTTGGCAGGAGAGGAGTGCTTTGCCTGGCAAGGGACCACCCAGTGTTGAAAGGCATGTAGCTTTAATTTGAACGACTACAGTGGGGAAAACAATTATTTGATCTCCTGCAGATTTTGTAAGTTTGCCCACTTGCAAAGAAATGAAGGGTCTATAATTTTTATCATAGGTGTATTTAAATGACAGCATATCAACCAACAATTAAGAAAACAGAAAAAAAAAACACATGATACAAATGTTATAAAATGAGTTGCAGTTCAGTGAGTAAAATAAGTATTTGATCCCCTACCAACCAACAATAATTCTGGCTCCCACAGACTGGCTACAGTATGTGCCCATGTGCTCCTACTGACAACACATTAGGTGTTTAAAAAAGACATCTGTTCACAGAATATCTTTCTCCTTGCAAACCTCGCCATCATGGGCAAGACCAAAGAACTGTCAAAGGATGTCAGGTACAAGACTAGACCTGCACAAGGCTGGAATGGGCTACAAGACCATCAGCAAGAATTTTGGTGAGAAGACAGCTTTTGGAGCAATTATTCACAAATGGAAGAAATACAGAATAACCATCAAACACCCCCAGTCTGGAGCTCCATGCAAGATTTTGCCTCATGGATTAAGTATGATCATGAGAAAAGTGAGGGATCAGCCCAGACATACACGAGAGGAGCTTATGAATGATCTCAAGGCAGTTGGGACCACAGTCACCAAACAAACCATTTGTAACACCGTATGCCGCAATGGATTGAAATCCTGCAGCACCCACAAGGTTCATCTCCTCAAGAAGGCCCATCTGAAGTTTGCCAATGAACATCTAAATGATGCAGAGAAGGATTGAGAGAAAGTGCTGTGGTCAGACGAAAATTGAGCTCTTTGGCATTAACTTGACTGGCCATGTTTGGAGGAAGACAAATGCTGACTACGACCCTAACAACATCATCCCTACAGTCAATCATGGAGGTGGAAATATGATGCTTTGGGGCTGTTTCTCTGCTAAAGGTACAGGCCGACTTTGCCACATTGAGGGGCCAATCAACGGGGCCATGTATTGTAAATTCTTGGATGGGAACCTTCTTCCCTCAGCCAGAACACTGAAGATGGGTCATGGATGGGTTTTCCAGTATGACAATGACCCAAAACATACCACCAAGACAACAAAGGAGTGGCTCAAGAAGAAGCACATTAAGGCCATGGATTGGCCTAGCCAGTCTCCAGACCTTAATCCTATAAAAAAAATTATGGAGGGAGCTGAAACTTCGAGTTGCCAAGTGACAGCCAAGAAACCTTAAGGATTTAGAGAAGATCTGTAAAGAGTGGACCAAAATCCCTCCGGAGATTTGTGCAAACCTGCTAACCAACTACAAGAAACGTCTTACCTCTGTGCTTGTCAACAATGATTTCTCCACCAAGTACTAAGTCATGTTTTGCTTGGGAATCAAATACTTATTTGACTCACTGAACTGCATCTCTGTTTATAACATTTGTATAATTTTTCTGGATTTTTGGTTGATATTCTCTCTCTATCATATAAAATACACTTATGATAAAAATATAGACCCTTCATTTCTTTGTAAGTGGGAAAACCAACCTTGTAATAGTAATTATATGCACATCATTACTGCAAATATGCAAGCTGCATGGTTTTTTAACTCATTTTTTTGCGGCAAATTCAGCACACCCGATCATTTCAGAATGGAATCTGCTATATTCAAGGAGAGTTTAGTGTTTTTCCCAATCCCAAACAGCAACACTAGTTACTATAATAATATGCTGTACCAGTTCATTACAGATAAAAAATAATATATCAAATTAATGCAATATTGCATAGTGTAACCCTGTGGTTTTCATACAAACTCTCATAAAACAATGAGACGTAAAGGATAAATCAATGTTTTTGTACGGACATTCATCTCTCTACACTGAGCCCAGCAAACCTCATCTCCCCCGACACACCACATTTCTGGGTTCAGAAATTCCACTGCATTCATTCAGAGTCTCTCCCCAACTCCTGCATGGAGGTCTGGTCTACCCAGAGCCGCTGCAACATTTCAGTCTGCAAAGGCTTCTGGGAGCTGGTGACACTGTTCAGAGCAATGACCCATATTGCTCCCAATACACCCAAAGCAACAGAACACATCATAAAAGCAGTGTGTGCATTAAATGGCAATGAGCGAGGTCTGCGGAGTTTACTGCATGAGGTCAGTGATGGACAGGTGTGTGCGGGGACTGGTGGGCTCTGCAGTGTGTGCTCTGTCACCTCAGATGTGGAAACACAAATGATTGAGGGAAACAGTACACTTCATTGGCCTTTCCATTCAGTTCCGAAACATCTGAACAATGAGAACGGAAGGTTGTCATCATTCACCACATCACTAGTTACAATTCTAGCTGACATTAGGGTTGCACTTATACCAATATCGGTGCCAATACTAAGCATTTGCACAAGTACTAAGTGCTAATGCTCATATACCTGAAACCGATACCTTTGCGGTGGGGTTTGAGGCCATTCAAAATGACTGCGCTCAAATCCAAGTGCAAAGAATTGCATGCAGCTTCTCCCACCTCCTGTGTGAACCCAGGCTTGTCATAGAGACTTCAGCTTGGGTTCACACAGGAGCGGTGCTGGAAACCGCATGCGATTCTGACAGAAATTGCACAGCATTCCTGTTCAAATCGCATGCAATTTTTTGCAGTGCGATATGAGACCAGGGGGCTCAAATCGCACCGCAAGGTATCGGTTTCAGGAATTCAGCATTTGCATGAGTATGAGTACTCGTATGCATCGGTATAGGCGAGTACTTGACCAAAGGTATCGGTACTTGTCAGTAAAAGACTGGTATCGGTGCAACCCTAGCTGACATTCCTTACAATCTGCAAATATATGTTTAAAGAGTAATTCCAGAGAACAAGTAAGACCAACCCATGCAAATTTTGCAACTGTGTTAGTCAAAAAGTCCATTTAATTTACTTCAATCTGAGTTCCCTGTAATTCACTGCAGGCAGAATCTAGAACACATCTCACAGGGTCACTGGGAATGTACTGTTGGACCTGTTCTCTTTTAACAGAAAGAAAAATAATAGCAAAAATAAATTCTAAGCAACAGTACACAAATAACCATAAAAATTGGAAATAATTAATGAAATGCAAAGATCACTAAAAAAATAATACATTAAACTATCGCTAATATACCTAAAAAATGAAAGCTGATCTTTTTAAAAGCCACATTTTTGTGAGCAACCACTTTGGTGAAATACATTTCCCAAAGTCACTTCACTCATCCTCAGATATTTGCAGGTCTAAAAATCTAAAGCAAATCAATCAATTAAATCAAATCAATATTTGATGTGACTACCTTTTGACTTCAAACTAACATCTCTTTTTACACTTGCACAAAGTCAGAGATTTTGTAGTCTTAGAGTCAGGTGTATGATTAACCAATTATACCAAGCAAATGCTTACGATCATCACTTTCATATGTTGCCTGAGAAACAGTCATTAAGGCTACTTTCACACTGAAGCGGCAGCCACAGCCGCGGTAAAACTCTGCTAGTTTTAGCTGAGTTTTACCAGCAATATGGCTCCACTATGTGGGCGGGAGCGCCGCGCTTTTACCCCCCCCACAAGGGGTTAAAACAGGGTTAAAAGTGCCGGCGCTCAGCGCTACCGAGCCGCTTCGGAAGTGCTTGCCATTCATTTCAATGGCAGGGGTGGTGGAGGAGTGGTATATTACCGCTCCCCTCACCGCCCCAAAGATGCTGCTTGCAGGACTTTTTGTAATGTCCCGCAAGCGCACCGCCCCAGTGTGAAAGCACTCAGGGCTTTCACATTGGGGTGGATTGGGGGGGATTTTCGAGGCGCTTTACAGACGCTATTTTGAGCTAAATAGCTCCTGTAAAACGCCTCAGTGTGAAAGGAGCCTTAGGCTCCTTTCACACCAAGGTGTTGGAAAAAAAGCCTGTAAAACGCCATGATTTTAGTGTGTGTTTTTGCTGCGCTTTTGAAGTGCTAGTGCTATAAATAGCGCCACTCTAATGGCGTTTTTTTAAGCGCTTTTCAAGCGTTTGTGTTTCAATCATGTGACCTTTCCACAGCCTCAGTACACATTTCATGCGCTTTTCAAGCGTTTTTACAGCGCTTAACCATTATTTTCAATGGGCATGGGCGTTTTTGAAGAGCTATTGGGAGCGCACAAAACAAGCTGAAAAGATGCAAAGTGCATTAACATGTCACAAAATGTAATAGGCCCTCCATGTTTTGTTAATTGGTAAAAATGATAGGCAGATTTAAGAAGACTATGAAAAAAAAAGATTTTAGTAAAATATGACGAATTGCGGTGTATTTAATTTGAATGATTTCATGACAATAGGGCCTTAATGCACAGTGACGGTTTGGCCCATGTGCGTCAAATCTTTGCATTTTTAGTGCAGCGTCCAGCCTCCTGCAAAAAGCCTGTCAAAATGTATGAACTTGCACTTAGAGCCATGTGCATTTGGGAGATATTCCTGGAGTGCCAGAATCCTGCATTCTGGGAATAATACCCTCAGCACATACAGCCTTAAATTTGAGTACTGTTAAGTACAACGTCCAACTGACGCGTATATTAGCCGGTCATAAATTTTGACAGGCTGCTGGCAGCGGGAGTTGGATACTGCGCCTGCGACTCCCAGGCACCCAAAAATCACCCCTGTGTATGTAGCCTTATAAGTCGTTCTAGGTGTTGGCCTTTCTCCTTACTTACTGGTATACTTATTTCTGGCAGAGAAACATGTTTGGGAAAATATAACAATCCACAATAAGGGAATAGTGAAATCATCTGTTTAGTGGAGGTCCAGTCACCATTTCCTGCTATTGTAATACTGTAAATAGGCGAACAACAACAACTGCAAAGACACCAATGTGCAGTAGGTTTGTTCTCAAGGAAGAAAACATTGTTAATGTAATTAAACATCCTGTTTTTAGTGTGAGGGCCGGTTCACACAGGGGCGATCTGACTTGCGGGGCAATTTTGCTAGGCGATTTGAAAGCAACTTCAGCTCGACTTTGGGCAATTTATAGCGCAACTTGAGGTGACTTACAACACGACTTCATGCCAGGCGACTTTGCTGTGGCCAATCAGAGAAGGGAGGGAGGGGGTTGCCCTAAAATAAATTCTATTCTTTTCACTGTGAAGTCGCTTCTGTTTAGATGGGGGATCCGACTTGGAGGCAACTTCCATTGAATTCTATGAGCACAAGTCGGATAGAAGTCGCCTCCAAGTAGTATAGGAATCTCTTCTGAAGTCGCCTTGAAGTCAAAGCGACTTCAGTAGTGTACATTAAGACAGCTCCCATTCACTTCAATGGGATTTCTTGTGTCAAGCGACCTGGGGCGACTTGAGGCGACTCAAGCCGGATCGCAAGTCGTCCCTGTGTGAACCGGGCCTAACATGATTCTTATTTCTTTTATTATTTTTTAGGTGAAGGGGGCTTTGGTTTGCTTGTATGAATTGATTAGGAGATTAAAAGGAACTGAACTATGAGCTGTGTCCAAAAGAAGAAAAGTACCCTAAAGAACAAAGGACTGTCACCAGTATTGCCTGTGATCTCCTTGCAGCTGATCTTCTCCCTATTACTGACATTACATAGCTGCCCACCTGATGACTTGTCACCCGATGGCCGGTTGGGTGGAGGAAGCACAGGCCAACAGAATAAATGAAGCGAGGCATTAGATGATCACACACTAGCGATATACAGTTATGTAGAGGCAGAACAGGAAGTGCACTGCCAGTTTTAAAAGGAATTCCTGACAAAAGGTAGATTTTTTTCATGGCACTACTTAGGCACCACTATCATTTCTAGATGTTCCCTATAACATAACACGTCTTACGTTTTACATTACTCTGCATTTTTCCAAGGAGTCAAAAATTGAACTCTAGGAAGGACCCCGATTTTAAAAACTGAGCTCATGAAAAAATACACAAATGACATACAGTAACTCTTTTTTTTATTTGGTGTGAAGTCATGTGTATTATGGGCTAGTTATTGTGTTTGATATTTTACATATTATTTATTATTGTTGGAAATTGGTGCAGCATTTGATTCATTTGATTCATTGTTTTCATCTAGTGTCACTGGTTATGTCAGTGTCAGTTAGTGTCAGATTGTCCGCCACACTCTCACAGTCCCACTGATCACCGTCATTACTAGTATAAAAACAAAGATTTCAGTATATATAGCATAGTTTGTAGATGCTATAACTGTCACACAAACCAATCAATATACACCTATTGGGATTGAATACATTTTGGCCTAAATTTTTGAAGAAATTTTTTTTTTTAATTACCGTAGATACAGTGGATGTAAAAAGTCTACACACCCGTTAAAATGTCAGGTTTCTGTGATGTAAAAAAACAAGACAACGATAAATCATTTCAGAAATGTTAACTTTCTACCTTTATTGTGATCTATAAACTGTACAATTCAGTTGAACAACAAACTGAAATATTTTAGGTGGAGGGAAGTAAAAATAAAAAAATAAAATAATATGATTGCATAAGTGTGCACACCCTTAAACTAATACTTTGTTGAAGCACCTTTTGATTTTATTACAGCACTTAGACTTTTTGGGTATGAGTCTATCAGCATGGCACATCTTGACTTGGCCATATTTGCCCACTCTTCTTTGCAAAAACACTCCAAATCTGTTAGATTGCGAGTTCACCTCCTGTGCACAGCCCTCTTAAGATCACCCCAAAGATTTTCAATTTGATTCAGGTCTGGGCTCTGGCTGGGCCATTCCAAAACTTTAATCTTCTTATGGTGAAGCCATTCCTTTGTTGATTTGGATGTATGCTTTGGATCATTCTCATGCTGAAAGATGAAGTTCCTCTTTATGTTCAGCTTTCTAGCAGAAGCCTGAAGGTTTTGTGCCAATATTGACTGGTATTTGGAACATACTTCCCTCTACCTTGACTAAGGCCCCCGGATGAAGAAAAACAGCCCCAAAGCATGATGCTGCCACCACCATGCTTCACAGTTGGTGTTCTTTTGGTGATTTGCAGTGTTGTTTTTGCACCAAACATATCTTTTGGAATTGTGTCCAAAAAGTTCAACCTTGGTTTCATCAGACCATAACACATTTTCCCAAATGCTTTTGGGAGAACTCAGACCTGTTTTTGCCAAATTTAGCCAGGCTTGGAAGTTTTTCTTCGTAAGAAAAGTCTTTCGTCTTGCCACTCTACCCCATAGTCCAGACATATGAAGAATACGGGAGATTGTTGTCACACGTACCACACAGCCAGTACTTGCCAGATATTCCTGCATCTCCTTTGATGTTGCTTTGGCCTCTTGGCAGCCTCCCTGACCAGTTTTCTTCTCGTCTTTTCATCAATTTTGGAGGGACGTCCAGTTCTTGGTAATGTCACTGTTGTACCATATTTTCTCCACTTGATAATGACTGTCTTCACTGTGTTACATGGTATATCTAATGCCTTGGGAATTCTTTTATACCCTTCTCCCGGATGATACCTTTTAACAATGAGATCCCTCTTTTGGAAGCTCTCTGCAGATCATGGCTTTTGCTGTAGGATGGGGTTAATCAGAGGCACTTGAAATGATAGCAGGTGTGTACTGACTCCTATTTAACATGCGTTTGAATGTGATTGCTTAATTCTTTACACAGCTACATCCCCAGTTATAAGAGGGTGTGCACACTTGGAGTCCTTTCACACAGGCGGGGGATTGCTCCACTGATCCCCGCTGAGCAGGTGGATGACAGGTCCGTCTCCACTCACTGTGCTGAGACGGACCTGTCAGAGCCCCGCTCTCCTCTATGGGGAGATCAGATGAAAATGGACCGCCTGTCCATTTTCATCCGACCCGATCAACGGATGGGGTGGATGGAAAATAGGGTCTCCAGCCGTCTGCATTTCACGGACAGGATAGCAACAGGTGTCAGCGGACATGTCCCTGCTGACATCTGCCGCTCTATAGGAGTGAATGGAGGGTCCGATGAGGACAGCCTGAAAAATTGACAGGAAGACCTGATCAGAAAGCCTGTGTTAAAGGGGCCTTATACAACCACATTATTTTAGTTTTTTATTTTTATTCCACCCCCCCTCCCAAAAAAAAGATTTCAGTTTGTTTTTCAATTGAGTTATACAGTTTATAGGTCACATTAAAGGTGGAAAAAGTTCTGAAATTATTTATCCTTGTTTCTTTGTTTTACATCACAAAAACCTGATATTTTAACCGGGGTGTGTAGACTTTTTATATCCACTGTATGTTTCCTTCTTTTTTTTTTTTTCATGTATATAATAAAAAATGTAAAAAAAAAAACAGTGGTGATCAAATACCACCAAAAGGAAGCTTTATTTGTGTGGAAAAAAATGATAGAAATTTAATTTGGGTACAGCTTTGCATGACTGCACAATTACCAGTTAAAGAAGCAAAATGGGAGGTAAACCCTTCTGGTGGTCAAATGGTTTAGACCCCTTTCACACATGCAGACCTGATCGGATGCTCCATTCACCTCTATGGAGCGGTGGATGTCAGTGGTGACATGTCCGTTGACATCTGCCGCTATCCGATCCGATCCAGTCCACTAAATCCAGACGGATGGAAACCCTATTTTCCATCCGTCTGGCAGATCGGATTGGATGAAAACAAGCGGATCCGTTTTCATCTGATCTCCTCTCCCATAGAGGGGAGCGAGGTTCTGACAGATCCCTCTCTGCACAGTGAGCGGAGACGGATCTGTCATCCGCCAGCTCAACAGGGATCAACGGATCGATCCCTGCTGAGCAATCTGAGTCCGGCAAAACGGACAGCCCCGTGTGAAAGGGACCTAAAGCTGAATTTAGGCAGACATAGTAAAAGAAAAAAAAAATTAGGCTGAGTTCACATTTTTCATGTTCAATGTATTGCATTAACAAGCTTTTTTTTGCACATTAACAGACATTATAGTAACGCAGATAACCCACCAAAATGCCACCAAATATGCTCTAATAGTGTCATGCGTGACCATATGTTGTGGTGCATTGCAATGCATGTTCTTTGGAGTGATTTTGCCATGGGGGTGCCATTCAAAATGCATGCAGTAATCCATGTGTAACAACATTATTGCAATACGCTGCTGCAATAAAGTGTGATTTAGGTCAGATCCACAATTCCACATTGAGGTAATATGCGCATGCGTTACTGCAACACATGATAATGCACATAACATACGTTGCAGTGCTATTCATTCTGAATTGCACCCCAATGAGCTATGACAGCGTACCTGCATTGTAGCACACTGCACTGCTTGCTGAGCATTGTGGTGCATTGTATTAGAACAAAGGGTCATATACAATTATAGGTATGTTAGGGTATGTTGGCTACCCATTTGTTTAAAATAGGCCAAGTTACATATCACAAAGACGTTGCCCTTCATTTAGTCTAATTCCTTTAAAAATCATTAAAAGAAAAATATTGCTTGAAAAAAAATAAACAATCATACTCACCTAGATGGCTGCAAGACCAATCCCAGCTGCAGCTGTCTCCCGCTGCCTCTGAGACTGAGACCTGATGACTAAAGCTCTGCACCTTCAGCTCTCACTGGAGTAATGGGCTGTGGAAAGGGTGGGATCGGCTGGCTCAATCTCCCAGCTGCTTGCTGAG
>BLSH010511195.1:198169-210118 GCA_018402905.1 Glandirana rugosa | reverse complement strand
GGATTCCCCCAGTTGTACTCCCCCTAGTATGTACGATGCATGCATATTCTTAGCCCCCAAGTGCATAACTTTACATTTATCAACATTAAACCTCATTTGCCACATAGTTGCCCAGTTAGACAGTGCATTGAGGTCGGCTTGTAAGTTGGAGACATCCTGCAAGGAAGTTATTCCACTGCATAGCTTGGTGTCATCTGCAAACACTGAAATTGTACTTTTAATCCCAGACCCTATATCATTTATAAATATATTGAAAAGCAAGGGTCCCAACACTGAACCTTGGGGTACACCACTGATAACCTTAGACCATTCAGAATAAGAATCATTAACCACTACTCTCTGAATTCGGTCTTTTAGCCAGTTTTCTATCCATTTACAAATTGATCTTTCCAAACCTGTAGACTTTACCTTACACATTAGCCGTGTGTGGGGAACGGTGTCAAACGCTTTTGCAAAATCCAAGTATACCACGTCCACAGCCACCCCTCTGTCTAAGGTTTAAGGTGATGCTGGGGCTGTATACTGTGAATAACGTGTAGCGCTATGACTACAAATCAAATTACAATAATAACAAACTCAAAACCTGGGGGCAACCCAGGAATAAATAAGTCCTTAATAAAGTCCACCAAAAATATCCAGTGTTAAAGAAATCGTGATAGTAGAAAAATAATCGTGATAGTAGAAAAATAATCAGTGCTTCAAAGTGTTCCACCACGGAGAAGTGTATCCACCACCTTGAATAGTTAGACACCCTTACCAAAGGTAAGCTGTTAAACAGCATATATGATTAATCCTGGCAGGTAGTTGTCTGGTAGTAGAGATGAGTCGGCACCCCTCATACATGGACGGCGGTCACCAAGATAAATACAGGACCCAATCAGCAAAACCAAATGAAATGAAAAGAAGGCAGAGAATAGTTGATTCACAGTGCATATAAAATTTAAACCGGCACTTCATTGCTTATGGAAAAAATCAGATTAAATACAATTATAACCTCAGAGTCATAATGGAATTGAAAAGGTGCTAAACGATAAGCATACAATGTTCCACATATATTATAGGAAGTACGATGATAGGTATTCACTAATGAGTAAGGCATTACATTGTAAAAACTTGTACAATTCCAAAAAAACTGTTTTGAATATGATCTGAAAAAATATATAAAAAATTATATAATAAAAAATTATATAAAAAATAAATAAAAAATATGAATCAAAATAAATAATAAAGTTGAAACGGTATGTATTCCACAACTGGGATGAAGGGTGCATATACATACAAAATGTACACCTATGCATGTACAAAAGGCATCAACGTGGAGATTAGGACTTGCTAATAAAACAATTTATATCTCAATCCAATAGGTTTTCATTTTATAAATCCAGGAGGTTTCTAATCTTGAAACACCTCTTGTGGTAGCCCCTTCCCTCCATGGGGCTACGTACCTATTGATAATAGTAAAAATAGTGCCCCTCGGATGTATATTAGTCTTACTTGCCTCTACTGACAAGGAGATACCTAAGTCACTGTCATTAAGCAGGGCAATAAACTCAGATAGCTGCTTCGGGTCGGTTGTCCCATATGAGGAGGATGTTGTCTATATATCTGGCCCATAAAATAAGCCCAGGTGGCTTTAGGGCATAGACAACATCCTCCTCCCAATTGGCCAAGCTGGGGGCAAAGTTAGCCTCCATGGCGACCCCCCTGACCTGTAGATAGAACACTCCATTATACCACATGTAGTTGTGTTTCATTGCAAAGTTTAAAAGCTCAAGGATAAAATTCTGTTTAAAGTTGGGATAACTTTCCATCCTTTTCCAGAAAATGTTTAACCTCTGCCATTCCATATTCGTGTGGAATATTGGAATACAGAGCGGCGACATCAGCTGTAGCCATGGTTGTATCTGCATTAAGTTGGACTGAATCTAACAACTTAAGAGTATCTTTCGTGTCCTTGAGAAATGATGGTGTGTCAATAAATAAAGGTTGCAAATAAAAATCTATGTACCGCCCAATATGTGAAGTGACTACAAGAGTCTATGCCACTCACGATTGGGTGGCCAGGGGGATTAACACTATTTTTGTGGATTTGTGGTAAATAATATAAAACAGGGATTCGAGGGGCTAGAGGAATCAAATAAGACCGTTCTCTCTTATCAAGTATGTTTAGCTGAACCCCCTTGTCAAGTACTTTCGCTAGTTCTTTTTTAAATTTATGTGTAGGATCATTTGGAAGCGGTAGTTAAGTCTCTCTATCACTTAAGATCCTACACATCTCAGCATGATAAGCAGAACCATCAAGTACCACGATACCCCCGCCCTTATCCACTGGGCGAATAATCAAATCCCTCTTCTCACAGAGGGATTTTAAACCAGCGCGAATGGCAGGGTGAGTATACGGAGGTTTAATACGTAGATTTTCTAAATCACAAAGTACAGAATCCTTAAAAACGTTAATGGCCGGGGCAACCGAACCAGGAGGGTTAAAAAGTGAAGGGTTGTGCAATCCTGAATGTACAACATCATCAACATTTGTATAGGTGCTAGCTCTAGTCGGGTTTGAAATTAAATATCTTTGTATGTTGATTTTACGAATACATTTTTGTATGTCGATGATAAATGTATTAAATTTGTTCATGGGTTTCGGAGGGACAAATTTAAGACCTTTATCCAAGACAATTTTCTCAGTCCCTGTCAGAGTCACCTGACTGAGATTAAAGATCCCTTGTCCTACTTGCTCCTTTTCCTTTTTTTGGCGGGCCTTCCTCCCCCCTCTGGATCCTCTCTTGGGTCCCTTTCCCTGGTACTGAACGAAAGATCGATACTTTCACCTCAAGTGTTACTGGTGATACATACACCTTTAAGGATTTTGCCACTTGTTCAACCAAGAATATTGTGTATTTGATCACGTGTCCATGCAAAAAACAATATATTGGCCGTACTATTCGGCCTTTTTCAGTTAGACTTAATGAACATATTACAGGAATCTTAGGGGGATCCACTGAACACACAGTTCCTAAGCATTATCTTAGATGTCACAATAGGGATCCGAGGGGCACTATTTTTACTATTATCGATAGGTACGTAGCCCCGTGGAGGGGAGGGACTACCTCAAGAGGTGTTTCAAGATTAGAAATGTCCTGGATTTATAAAATGAAAACCTATTGGCCTCATGGCATCAACGTGGATTGGGATATAAATTGTTTTATTAGCAAGTCCTAATCTCCACGTTGATGCCTTTTTGTCCTATAATGTATGTGGAACATTGTATGTTTAACGTTTAGCACCTTTTCAATTCCATTATGACTGTGAGGTTAAAATTGCATGTAATCAGATTTTTTCCATAAGCAATGAAGTGCCGGTTTAAATTTTATATGCACTGTGAATCAACTATTCTCTGACTTCTTTTCATTTACCGCTTGATGGCAGCACAAATTGATTGATAGGGTGCTCTTTAGTTACACGCGGTCATCACCACACAGAGTTCACAAACTATAGAATTTAGATGTAATTTCCTTCGAGATGACGTGCTTCCTCCCTGGAGGCGGAGGATGATGATGCTGAGACATGTGATGCGGGCGAGCGCCATCCTAGATGGGCAGTGCCGTGCGACGAGCGGCTCGCCAACTGATGTCTGATGGGCATCTTGTTATGACATGTTCCGATGTAGGTGGTAACGCCGAACCCGTTTCCTGTGTAGGCGGTAACAGCGTGGAACACACGCCAAAAACCATCGGACTGGGGGCCATGATGGGTCATCTGTGTAAGGTGTGTGATTATTATTTCATCAGTATTTAAGCGCGGTGGAGATGTGGGTGCACATACCCCAGTGGAAGTCTATTAAGACGAAACGCATCGGGTTACTGTGAGCCCCAAACTCTCTTCATCGCGTCATGTTATGTCTGGAATTCCTTGCTGCTATTTTATCTCTCTGAGCATGTAAGTGTATCTACTTTTTAATAAATTCTTTGTTATACGGTATTACACTATGTGCGGATCTTTTTACTTTTTGGATGGAACACTGCTGACCTTCTGGTTATGAGGAATGGTTTTGCTGATTGGGTCCTGTATTTATCTTGGTGACCACCGTCCATGTATGAGGGGTGCCGCCTCATCTCTACTACCAGACAACTACCTGCCAGGATTGATCATATATGCTGTTTAACAGCTTACCTTTGGTAAGGGTGTCTAACTATTCAAGGTGGTGGATACACTTCTCCGTGGTGAAACACTTTGAAGCACTGATTATTTTTCTACTAACACGATTTGCACATTTCTTTAACACTGGATATTTTTGGTGGACTTTATCAATGACTTATTTATTCCTGGGTTACCCCCAAGTCTTGAGTTTGTTATTATTGTAATTTTGATCTGTATGTGCATATTAGAAAGAACTAAAATGCAGAAAATAATAGGGGTGGGCCAGGGACAGTCAGGCAAGGGAAAAGAGGTCTAGGTGATGCTGGATGCCCTCCAGCCAGAAAATGAGGTGGGCTCCATGTGACTTGCAGCTTCAAATGCACAATTGTAGAAGCTCACAATGAAATAGTTACCACTTTGTCATTAACAGAGGATAATAGTTAAAGTATTAGTAAAATCGGATTGGATGTCAAGCAGTGAGCTCCCATGCTCCGCATCACTGATCTTTATTAAAAAAATCAGAAATAACACATCTGCCCGAGTGTAACCAGATCAGCCCCACCAGGAACATTTCTCAGAAAAACTTTGCCCCATAAAATTGTCATATATTTGACGATCAATTATTTATGAAGCAAGTTACAGGTCAAAGATAAAACATGCTTATAATGTCTTAATCTTCAAACGGGTAATTTACAGCCGGCGATGGGGCCTCAGTATGGTATTAAACCAGTTAGCTAAGCACAGACATATTACATATGGTGACATGCCAGACGGTGTACATCTCTAATATACAATAAAGGTGGTAAAGGGAACGTCACACACAGCACTCTCCCACATACAAAAGAACCCAATCCACTAAAGAAGGAGCAAAGGAGAGTGAAAGTGTGTCGCAGTTGGCTGCTATGGGAAACAGCTTTCTTATTCTTTGCTACAACTAGGATACAGTGCCTTGAAAAAGTATTCACACCCCTTGAAAATGTCCACATTTTGTCATGTTACAACCAAAAATGTGAATGTATTTTATTGGGATTTTATTTGATAGACCAACACAAAGTGGCACTTAATTGTGAAGTGGAAGGAAAATGATAAATGGTTTTCAACATTTTTTACAAATAAAATATGTGAAAAGTGTGGGGTGCATTTGTATTCAGCCCCCCTGAGTCAATACTTTGTAGAACCGCCTTTCTCTGCAATTACAGCTGCAAGTCTTTTTGGGGAAGTCTCTACCAGCTTTGCACATCTAGAGAGGACATTTTTGCCCATTCTTCTTTGCAAAATAGCTCAAGCTCTGTCGGATTGGATGGAGAGCGTCTGTGAACAGCAATTTTCAAGTCTCGCCACAGATTCTCAATTGGATTTAGGTCTGGACTTTAACTGGGCCATTCTAACACATGAATATGCTTTGATCTAAACCATTTCATTGTAGCTCTGGCTGTATGTTTAGGGTCGTTGTCCTGCTGGAAGGTGAACCTCCACCCCCAGTCTCAAGTCTTTTGCAGACTCTAACAGGTTTTATTCTAAGATTGCCCTGTATTTGGCTCCATCCATCTTCCCATCAACTCTGACCAGCTTCCCTGTACCTGCTGAAGAAAAGCATCCCCACAACATGATGCTGCCACCACCATATTTCACAGTGGGTATGGTGTATGCTCAGGGTGATGTGCAGTGTTAGTTTTACACCACACAGCGTTTTGCTTTTAGGCCAAAAAGTTCAGTTTTGGTCTCATCTGACCAGAGCACCTTCTTCCTCATGTTTGCTGTGTCCCCCACATTGCCTCTTGCAAACTGCAAACTTCTTATGGCTTTCTTTCAACAATTGATTTCTTCTTGCCACTCTTCCATAAAGGCCAGATTTGTGGAGTGAATGACTAATCGTTGTCCTGTGGACAGATTCTCCCACCAAAGCTGTGGATCTCTGCAGCTCCTACAGAGTTACCATGGGCATCTTGGCTACTTCTCTGCTCTCCTTGCTCGGCCTGTCAGTTTAGGTGGACGGCCATGTATTGGTAGGTTTGCAGTTGTGCCATACTCTTTCCATTTTCGGATGATGGATTGCTACGTGAGATGTTCAAAGCTTGGGATAACTTTTTATAACCTAACGCTTTAAACTTCTCCACAACTTTATCCCTGACCTGTCTAGTGTGTTCTTTGGTCTTCATGATGCTGACATATACACAGCTGGCAGTGGCTAATACTGCAATGCTTCTTGTTCTACCACCCTTGTGAGTAGATTTTATACTTTTTAATAAATGTGTCGTTCTGAAAGTTACTCTTAGAGGCGCACCTTTTTTGTATTTCTTCACAATTATGTGCCACTTTGTGTTGGTCTGACACATAAAATCCCAATAAAATACATTTACGTTTTTGTTTGTAGCATGACAAAATGTGGAAAATGTAAAGAGGTATGAATACTTTTTTAAGGAACTGTATACATGATTGTGTCATCTCTGAGCTGGCACTTCAAACTAAAGTTGGCCATAGACAGATCGAAATTCGGTTGGCTCAGCTGGAACCGGATGTATTTCGATCCATGTATGGGCAGGCTGGTTGTACTGAAGTCAATTGATGGATCGACTTCAGCCAATCAACTAAAGTACAACCAGCCTGTTGGATTTTTTTCATGCAATCACTGCCACAAGCAGTGATCATTGTATCTGGACGGTGGAGAAACCTCCCGCTGTCAGAAAACAAAAGCTCTGTAGAAGGGATTACCCCATCAACACTGAATGTTTACAGCTAGGGTCTGAGCAGGACCAACCCGCAAGGTGAACATGAGGAGTAGTCCCCCATATTTAGAGGTGGGGCTGGGTGGGACCAACCAGTAAACTGGGGGTGATTTTGGCGCACCCACCCAGATAGTGGATGAATGAAATGCGAACTGTGGGCAGGGATAATTGTGTCCCGGGATCCAAGACCATAATGTTGATAAATATGAAATAGGGATGAGTGAAATTAAGGCTCCATGCACACTGAAGCTGATAAACGACCGTTTATGGTTGTTTGGGCGTTTTTTTTTTAGCCCATAAACGCACCTTTATGTTATCCTAGGTGTCCATGCACACACCGATGTTTATTGTCATTTAACAGCAGTGGCGTTTATGGGCTGTTAACTGAACTCCCTGAATTTGCATTCAAGAGTTGTTCTTCTGACCACAAAAAACGCTGGACGCCGCTAAATGGCTGTTTATTTGTGTCCAGCGCTTTTTGTAGTCAATAGAAGCTAATGGAGTAAAAAAAAAAGCCCAAAAACGCAGACGCCGATAAACGTACAAAAACATGCATAAATGCTGCTTACAAAACGCTGCTAAAAGCACGTTTTCTAAGCAGCGTCTCCTGCCACATAATCCGACACCCAGAGCAGATAATAGAACTACATGACTGTGACGTGCCAAAAATCAGGCCTTATTTACTGACAATGGGACAGTCAGGTATGGGGCGTGCTGTAATTCAGGATATCAGGAAAGGATAATTCTGGGTGTAACTGTAACATACATGTGTACTTCCTCCTGGAAGGGGGATTGTGTCTTGGTGAATGCCATTGTATAAAAGGTCTTTGTATTAGGCAGTGATACACAGAGCAGTTTTATGGAGCAATAGTCCCGCTCGTTGTACAAGTGTGACCAGATGAACATCAAACTGTCTCTCTGGCTGCAGCTGCATTGAATCTGAGAATCCTGCTAATCCATTTTCTGCAATGAAAAACATCTGGTGTATTAAGGTCCCCCCACCTCGGTCCCGTGTATTCATTGTAGATAAAAAGGAATGAGATTTAAGCCCTGCTGGAGGGGCAAGCATCCAAATACTTCCAAGGCACATAGGAATAGCAAACCAAAGAAAGCAATGCTCCACCTGAAACTGTCATCTGTACAAGACTGTACAACATCTGTACACCATCTTGACGTCACCTGGACAAGATGGAGTCCGCCATCCTCAGGTCTTCCGCACAAGATGGGCGTTGCCATCTTCAGGTCTCCTGCACAATATGAAGACCACCATCCTCAGGTCTAGTGCACAACATGGGTTCTCCCATCCCCAAGTCTCCTGCACAAGATGAAAGCCGCTATCCTGAGGTCTAAACCGAAATTCAGCCAGTCAATTTACCATGAACCTGGTCACCTCCATAATGTTTTTGCTTTGTTTGAACTAGATTGATTGAATCCTCGCAGATACAGCTCATGGTTATCATTTCACTTTACATGCAGAATTTAATTCAACAATTAGACCTATCCTTTTTCCCTTAGTCACTCTAAGGAATACTGCTAGGATAGGGTGACCAGACATCCCCGGTTTCAGGGGACAGTCCATGGATTGAGGACACTGTCCCCGGACCAAATCTGCCCCCAGTTTTGTCCCCTGATTGGATTTGAACAGGGACCCAAGCCATTTCAAAGACAGTCAGTGCATAATTAGAAAAAAAAATTCTGAATTAAGCTCCTACTAGCTTGGGGGGGGGGGGTGGGGGGTGTAATTCCCACTCGCATGTTCTTCTGCCTTGGCTCAAGTCCTGGCCAGCCGCCTGCCTGCCCATCTCCTTGCCTTCCACAGCAGAGTAATCTTCCTCTACTCAGCTCCGCTCCCCACCCAGTAGTACCCGGGGCCCGAAGAGAGAGACTTGAGAGGCTTTGAGGCGGGCAGTGGTGGTGACAGCAGAGAGAGGCAGTTGAGCTCAGCTGACAGTGTCCAGCAGCAGGCACAGAGGGGAAGCGGATCTGATCGTGGGGCTGCCAGTACCAAGGCTTCCACACTGGTGTGCTTTGGGGGTGTCTGTGAATAGACTACATTGCACTGTGTCTGTCTCTCTGGCATAATGGATGGTATCATGACTCTCAGGCAGCAGGCATTCCATCATGGCTCTGGCTGGCATTGCACTGCCACAGTGTATCACAACATGGCTGCTGGGACAGGGATCTGTGCCTTCCCTTAGTAAAAGCAACCTCCCCCACAGTGAGAAAACACTTGTTAGACACACATTTAACCCTTTGATTACCATAAATGTTAAACCCTTCCCAGCCAGTGTCATTAGTACAGTGACAGTGTATATTTTTAGCACTGATCACTTTATTTGTGTCACTGGTTCCCAGAACGTGTCACTTAGTGTCCGATTTGTCTGCCGCAATAGCGCAGTCCCGCTATAAGTCATTTTAAAAATGTGGTCACCTTATGCTAGGACTGTACATACATATATTCTAATTCCTTTCTTTAAAACATAATTTGTTCGCATTCTATCTTTTGGGGATTCAGCAGCCGTCTAATGGTCCCCCATGGCTCCTAAGAAAATGGTAAACATACTTCTTTACTCTCCTTACTTCAGTGGAATATATTTGCATGCTAATGCACATTCCAGAGAGTCATATTCCATCCCTTGCTGGGATCTGCTATTTATATGATGGGAAAAGCAGGTCTGATACATCCTCCTGGTGTATGAATATCAGGTGCTTCCACTGACAATCCACAGAGAGGACCCTGGGTGGAAGACGAGGATCTGATACTTTGATCCCAGGTATACAATCATATGTACATAATTCCCAACCTGAAAATAGCTTTGTATTCTTCAGCACAGCACAGCCCAGAGATATGACTAGCTGTACAATCAAGCACATGTAACCACATCCAGGAGAGAACAAGAAAAAAGTACTAGATGCAATGTGCCGGGGCCAGCTCAGATTACAGAACAGAAAAGGCAATTACAGTACAAAACACCAAGCTTCTATCTTGAGGTGTAACTATAAAGGAACCCACAGACCGGCGGTGGCTGGTGAAGTTTTAGGATGGGGGAGTGCCAGGCCCCGCCCTTCCTCTTTGACCCCTGCCACTTCTCATAAGCCCCATCCCTTATAGAATCCACCCACTCCATCCCCTGTATTCCACATATTGTATCAGAAGTATACAGCTCAGTATCACAGGTGGGGTATATATCAGCCAGTATCACAGTATGCAGCCAGTACACAGGTATTGCAGCCACAGCCAGTACACAGGTATTGCAGCCCAGCACACAGGTATTGCAGCCAAGCACACAGGTATTGCAGCCCAGCACACAGGTATTGCAGCCCAGCACACAGGTATTGCAGCCCAGCACACAGGTATTGCAGCCCAGCACACCGGTATTGCAGCCCAGCACACCGGTATTGCAGCCCAGCACACAGGTATTACAGCCCAGCACACAGGTATTACAGCCCAGCACACAGGTATTACAGCCAAACACACAGGTATTGCAGCCCAGTACACAGGTATTGCAGCCCAGTATACAGGTATTACAGCCCAGCACACAGGTATTACAGCCCAGCACACAGGTATTACAGCCCAGCACACAGGTATTACAGCCCAGTGCACAGCAGTGCTTACCTCAGGGGACTCGTCAAGCCGCTCTCTCCCCCACAGTCGATGGGAATACAGGCGTGTGTGCAATCCAAGCACCAGCACATCCGCCAGTCTCGTCCCCGACCAATCAGTCACTGTCTGGAGGACAGTGACTGAGGCCAGAGCCAATCAGTGTATAGGTGTTCTCTTAGCTTGCGCACATCTATGCACTTTAATGGCTGACCAATGGGCCTTGGGAATTGCTGTCAGCTGACAGCAAGTCTCCCAAAAAAGCCAACAGTCTCCAATCCTCTAGGAAGACTTTCTACAAGATTTTGAAGTATGTCTGGGGAAATGTGTGCCGATTTGTGAGGCCAAGTACTAATGTTGGAAGAGAAGATCTGGCTCACAAAATGTTCCATATCATCCCAACAGCTTTCAATAGGGTTGAAGTCAGGGCTTTGTGCAGGACACCAAACTGCTCAAACCACCTTCTTTATGGAGTTGGCTTTGTGCACAGAGGCACAGTCATGCTGGAGCAGAAGAGGGCCTACTACAAACTGTTACTACAATTGTCTAAAATGCCTTTGTATGCTGTAGTATTACCAGTAGTCTTCACTGGAAACACCTGCACTCAATCACTGGTTTGTGGAGGCATACATTATTGGCCATACAGTATATCTGGATCCCCCCCATCCTCTTTAGAAGTATTAATATAGTTACAAAAATATGTCAAAGCCAAGCTTGGGGTTTATTTCTCCTACTACAGGGGTCGGCAACCCACGGTCCGTGGGCCGTACACGGCCTGCCACAGCTAAATGTCTGCCCATCAGTGCATGTGATGAATTCACATGCACCCGGTCTGCGGACATGTTAACCCCAGTCGGCTTTCTTGGGATAACTGTTATCCCAAGCAGCAGGAGGGTACGCACCCTCCCCCTCCCGCCGCCTTCTGCAGCTCGCCGGGGCTCCCCCGTCCCACTGAGCGTGCCGGCTGGCCAGAGACCCGAACAAAGCCAAAATCGGCTTCAATCGGGTCTCGGATCTAGTAACCCAGAAGCTATATCATTACATCACTTCCAGTTTAAAGAAGATTTAAAGGCGCCAAATTTTTAAAAAATTACAGCATTCAAAACAGCCAAACTTGGCATTTTGAATGCTTTTAAGTGAAAGTGATGTTTACATTACTTTTGACAGCAAAAAAAGTGATCCAATTTTTTTTTTAACGATAAAGTGTAAAAATAAAAAAAATGAAATAAAATACAGAAAAAAAATATGTAAAGCACCCCATCCCTCCATTTGTGAGTGTAACTGTACTCCTACTCTCCCACTATAACTTCTGCTTGCAGGTATAATAGTAATGACAGGTGCTCACACTCAGTGCTTATCCGTGAACACTAAATACTAATCCGTGAATACTAAATAATAATCACTAACCCCATCCCTCCATGCTCATGCACAGAAGCCAACGCATACGTAAGTTGCAACCGCAAATTTAAACAGTATTCAAAC
>BLSH010511195.1:150718-163020 GCA_018402905.1 Glandirana rugosa | reverse complement strand
GTAGAAGAGATGGGGGCCTCATAAATTGGGGCAGTAGTAGAAGAGATGGGGGCATTATAAATTAGGGCAGGTAGTAGCATAAGACATGAGAATATTATAAATTGAGGTAGGTATTAGTAAAGGAAATGGGGGTAATATAAATTGGGGTAGGCGATAGTAAAAGAGATGGGGGTAATATAAATTGGGATAGGCAGTAGTAGAAGAGATGGAATATAAATGGGGGTAGGCAGAAGTAGAAGGGATTTGGGTAATATAAATAGGGGTAGGCAGTAATAGAAGAAATGGGGGTAGGCAGTAGTAGAAGAGATGGGGGTAATATAAATGGGGGTAGGCAGTAGTAGAAGAGATGGGGGTAATATAAATGGGGGTAGGCAGTAGTAGAAGAGATGGAATATAAATTGGGGTAGGCAGTAATAGAACAGATGGGGGTAATATAAATGGGGATAGGCAGTAATAGAAGAGATGGGGGTAATATAAATTGGGGTAGGCAGTAGTAGAAGAGATGGAATATAAATTGGGGTCGGCAGTAGAAGAAGAGATTTTGGTGATATAAATTGGGGTCGGCAGTAGTAGAAGAGATGGGGGTAATATAAATTGGGGTCGAATCTCTGGGGTAGAAAAGGTGATTGCAGGCATGTGGACTGGCAGAGAGTTGGGGGGCACATCGCACAGTGTAGAGCAGCCCAGACAATGCTGCCCCCGACCCTCCTTATCTCCCCTCGGCAGATCTCCTGTGTGCTGGATGTCATGGTAGCAGCAGCGCTTCGCTTCCTCTTAAAAAGTGACTTCACTTCCCAAAATTAAGAAAAAAACTTTCATCCGGTGAAGTGTCTCTCTGCCCCTCTCCGGCATTCAGAGATAGACAGACAGACGGACACACAGAGGGGAATCGGGTCAATGTATGGGATGGTTCTGGCATTCAGCAGCACATGGACGGGACCATCAAGGTAAGAAGAGCAGAAGCTGCCCGGGGCCACTATGTGGCCCTCCTCTGACCCCCTGCCACCCGCTTCTGGGACCCCCGATTGCTGCCATTGCATGTGTGGAGGCGACCGGAGTCTTGTGCAACCGCGACCAGTGTGGGGGCGACAGCAGAGAACACACATCTGTCTCTTCCTTGTAGCACACAGAGGACACAACATACAACTGTAC
This sequence comes from Glandirana rugosa, assembly GCA_018402905.1. NCBI lineage: Eukaryota > Metazoa > Chordata > Amphibia > Anura > Ranidae > Glandirana > Glandirana rugosa. The sequence continues at coordinate 161,868 of BLSH010511195.1, read as the reverse complement.
ACACACTATATGATCTACACACTATATGATCTACACACACTATATGATGTACACACACTATATGATCTACACACACTATATGATCTACACACACTATATGATGTACACACACTATATGATGTACACACACTATATGATCTACACACACTATATGATGTACACACACTATATGATGTGCACACACTATATGATCTACACACACTATATGAACTACACACACTATATGAACTACACACACTATATGAACTACACACACTATATGATCTACACACACTATATGATGTACACACACTATATGATCTACACACACTATATGATCTACACACACTATATGATGTGCACACACTATATGATCTACACACACTATATGATCTACACACACTATATGATGTACACACACTATATGATCTACACACTATATGATCTACACACACTATATGATCTACACACACTATATGATGTACACACACTATATGATCTACACACACTATATGATCTACACACACTATATGATGTACACACACACTATATGATGTGCACACACTATATGATGTACACACACTATATGATGTGCACACACTATATGATCTACACACACTATATGATCTACACACACTATATGATCTACACACACTATATGATCTACACACACTATATGATGTACACACACTATATGATGTACACACACTATATGATGTGCACACACTATATGATGTACACACACTATATGATCTACACACACTATATGATGTGCACACACTATATGATGTGCACACACTATATGATGTACACACACTATATGATCTACACACACTATATGATCTACACACACTATATGATGTACACACACAGGGCACACAAGCCCACATACACACAGATTATACAACTGATCATATACAATCCAACATACACATAGATTATTATACAACTGATCACACACAGAGATTATACTACTGATCATACACAATCACACACAGATTATACTACTGATCATTACACAATCACACACAGATTATACTACTGATCATACACAATCACACACAGATTATACTACTGATCATACACAATCACACACAGATTATACTACTGATCATACACAATCACACACAGATTATACAACTGATCATTACACAAGTGCAAACACACAGATATTATACATCTAAGTATACACAACCCAACATGCACACACACAGTACACAACAGAGATACACAATCCACTCAGCCAATTTAATTTTAGTAAAGCATACAAATCAAACTAAGCAAACAACAGTTACTGATGAATAGCAAAATAGTAAGCAAAAAATGCTACAAACTGATAAAAGCATCATTCTCTACCATCTACTCTGTGTATACCGTATTTCTTTCTGTGTGTTTTATTTGTTAGTATGAGCTATAGAAGTCGTAGAAGACAATTCGATGAGTGTATAAGTGATTAGGACCCCAGAGGTTTACCTTACCCCTGGTCTGGAGTGGATTTGTTTATTTTTTATGACTGCAAATATTTCCATTTGAATTCAAAGCTTTGCACAAATATTGACCTAAACTGAGCAAAATGTAGAACCAAAATAAGGGATAATGCAGCAGTCATTATTTTGGTAAATGTTCGCTTTGATCCCTTTAGTGGGAGGGAAACTTTCTCCATGAAGATGGAGCCTGGAAACAGTCACATAGTAACGGGTAGCAGAGGTAACGGCCACTGGCATCTAAGAAGCTCAGTACTGTCCAAATCCTTCAAAGCATTACCATGATCAGCATGTGTTAGCTAGAAGGGGCTTCTGTGTTATATTGGGAAGGAAAGGTGTAGATAATGAAATGTCTTCAAGGTTTGGTTTATGATTTGCATGTGGCTTGTAGGACTGCAGGCCCTCAGTGGGGACAAATGCGGCAGACCCTTGGTGGGGACAGGGCCTGGGGAGTTTCTGTGAGGGCAGGGCCTGGTGTTTTCCAGTGAGGACAGGACCTGGAGGCCCTTGGTGGGACATATTCAGCAGAACTTTAATGTAGTCAGAACATGAAATGTCTAGGTGGGGGAAGGTCTGGAGACCCTCAGTTGGGACAGAGCCTGGCAAGTCTTGGTGGAGAGGGTTCCTGGAGACCCTTGGTGGGGACTAATGCAGGATACTCTCCATTGGAGACAGGGCCTGGAGATCCTTGGTATGTACAAAGCCTGCAGACCCTCAGTGAGGACAGGGCCCAGAGATCCACCATATGGACAGGGTTTTGAGACCCTCAGTAGGGATAGGGGAGGGAATTTAACATTTATTGATACATTGTTATTGGGTAGATTTTCAATATCTTACACGGTGCCAAACAGTAGTTTGGACAAATGAAGCAGACCCTTGAGACAGTGCCTGAAGACCCCTCTATGGGGACAGGGCTTAAAGATCCTTGGTGAACCAGAGCATGGAGCCCCTTTATGGGTCTAAGATGTTGAGATCCTTAGTGGGGACAGAGCCTGGAGATCTACAGTGGGGGTCAATGGCTAGATTTCCAATATCTTACATGGTGCCACACAGCAGTGAGACAAATGCAGCACACCCTTAGTTGAGACAGGGCATGAAAACCCTTCATGGGGAAAGGGCCAGAAGACCCTCTGAGGGAACAGGGCCTGGAGATCCACAGTGGGGACAGTGCCAGTAGACTCTCAGTGGGGACAGGGGAGGGTATTTAACATTTATCTATACAATGGGTAGATTTCCAACACCTTTCATGGTGCAGTCAATAAACAAGCCTAAACATACTTTTTTGCCATGTGTGCCAGAAAGTTGCCAAACTGGTAATGTTACCATGTTTATAGCTATCCAATTCAACTAGTGTACATACAACAGTAGTAAAATTATATTTTAACATGATCAAAGACTCTAAGTAGAGTTGGACAACTGTGGATAAATAGCGATTTGGAAAAAAAAAACTTTTTTCTGGGGGGGGGGGGGGGGGTGATTAAGCCTATGGCCCTAGAAGGGAGGCGATTACTAGGTATCTTCCTCCAGAGTTGCCTATGCCACAGACTGAGCTGCTGAGAATGGGGTTTGGTCTGCATGCCTTGGGTGGAGAACACTTTTGATCTGTGTATTTTTTCACTGAAATCTGCTGAGCTGCTGGAAAATGCATTTCTGAAATAACAAACTGCACCAAGTGAAAATGTTTGATTAGATTGCAGAGTGGAGATAGCCCGGAATGAGAAAGTGGTGTTTTCTGTCAGAAGCAGAGCTGTGTACAGGGAGGAGTCCCTCAGTCTGGATGTAGATTAAACTTTGCTAAAAAGCCAGATGTACCATTTTGCTGCAAGCTGCTGCACACTTGAGGTCTGCGTCAAAACTAGTATGTCACATGTGAAGTAAGATCACGGTGTTGTAGAGCAGACTGAAACAATGAATTAATGGTGTTCCATTTTTAAAATGTAGCCACCATTGCTGATAAATCAGCAGTGGAAACCACTTGTTGTGGCACCCTCTCAGATGCTATAAGCAAGAAGCTTTGTGTAGTAGGGAGTTTGTTAGACTTCTGGTCATTGTTATTTATTTTTATTTATTTCAGGTACTTCTATAGCGCTGTCAATTCACGCAGCGCTTTACATTTACATTGTACATTCACATCAGTCCCTACCCTCAAGAAGCTTACAATCTAAGGTCAGCTCTTAGAGTGATTATAATACGACCGTTATCTATACAGAACATATAAAAAATCACACATGTGGTGGGCATAAAATGCATTTTCACACAACTGTCACAGCGGGCTCAAGTGTATGAAAGTGTTTGGTTTTCCCAGCAACCAATAAGATTCCCCTTTACAATGTTTTTTTTTGTTCTATGCAGAAAAAGAAAATAGGATTGGTTGAGGCAGGCCGAATATCTGTAAATATTAACTAAAAATCAATATATGTGTAATATAATATATTTTAAAGTGGCAGTGTATACAAAAGGAGTATTTCAGTCATCAGTGGAGTCTGGTCAACAGAGTAACCTGCTGACTTCATTTTTTTCTCTTGGGGAATCCAGGGGGGGGGGGGGGGGGATCTCCCTTTCACATACACATAGCCAGTTCTGTTCATGCTCATATTGCTTGGTGTTCCTGCCTACCTCTTAGTCAGGGGTAGACAACCTCGGACCTCCAGCTGCGGTGAAACTACAAGTCCCATGAGACATTTTAAGACCCTGACAATCACAGGCATGACTCCTAGAGGCAGAGGCATGATGGGATTTGTAGTTTCACCCAGGGCCGGATTAAGATCGTCATGTGCTTGGTGCTGAGGATTTTGGAGGACCTTTTACTGGGCACCTTCCGCGTTTCCAAGAGCCTGTGCTGGCATGCGCCCAAGTTCACAAGGGTGCTTGGGCGCAGCTGCACAGGCGCAACACTAGGGAATCCTGGCATTTGGTTTGCCAGGTTCCCATAAGGGCTGTGCATCGGCGTGAACTCTGAGCTGAAAGAGCGCAGCCGCGCAGGCCTAACACTATGGAAGCCCCAGATATCTGTAAGAGCCCTGCATTGGCGTGCCCCAGGCTTCTATTAGGACTGCTCATGCAGAGCCCATTATCAATCCCACCACCCTGCCCAGGCGTGCCCATTGCTTTCCATGAGCAGTCTGTTCTTTTAAGGTGGCTGGGCCTATATTAAGGTAGGGGCCTGGAGCTGCAGCTCCAATAGCCCCTACGTTAATCCAGCCCTGGTTTCACCACAGCTGGAGTGCCGAGGTTGCCTACCCCTGCTCTAAGCCCTGGGCCCCCCCACCCCACCCCTCAGAGTGCTGGATGTTTTTTCTCCATGCTGTTCTAATTTTTTGTAATATAAAATACACAAGCATCCAGCAGAGATAATAGGACCCCCTGTAATGGTGGTGGCAGGTGTTCAGTTCAGGAAAATCAGCTCAGAGATCTCCCCAAAGGAGTCCCTGAGAGATATAGGAGATGTTTAGATGGTTTAAGGGCCCATTTACACCTAGACGGTCTGTCGTTTATATTATTACACTCATACTAAGGACTAAGAACCGACTTAAATATCTTGGTCCTGTGAATTACACTAATTAACATAATTACATAGTTAGTCTGGTTGAAAAAAGACACAAAGTCCATCCAGTTCAACCAATAAAAAGGAGGAAAAAAACAAAAATTTTTTTTTACAATCCTATATACACAATCCCATACCCACAATTGATCCAGAGGAAGGGAACTCCCCCCCCCCCCCCCCCAGAAAAGCATGGTTCAATTTGCTCCAGCAGAGGGAAAAAAATCCTTCCTGATCCCCCAAGAGGCAATCGGATGATCCCTGGATCAACGTTACCTATAAATGCTAGTATCCAGTTATGTTATGTACATTTAAAAGGCAAAATGTAACGTGCAGACCAACTTCTGCTTTTACACATACGCCCTGAAGAAGAGAGCCTTTGAACCCAGAAATGAGTTGGATATTTTACTGCATTTCACAAATAACATTTATTTGGACTAACATCCTTGATCTGGTTCTCCACTTTTCATATTGTGCATTCATTTTCTTGAAGGAACCATATTTGGCCTCTGTGCATTATAAAGCAGCCTTAGAATATTTGCACAAGAGTCATAAATCTAACAAGGTCAACACTCATACAAGAAAATCCAGTGCTCTTCATACCCACTACAACTTTAACCAATAAAAATCATGGAGTTTTCCACAGTCCATTCAAAACGAATGAAAAGTTTAGCTTTAGATATAATTTAATGCATTAGGGATGAAACCAGGTAGCCAAAGCACCTAATACTTTAACTGGCCCTTGACTTTATCAATTATTTTGTTCATTGGATGAAGGTACACATCTGCTGATACATGGTTGTACTGGATGGGTCCCGAATTTGCATCAATATGTCCACGCTCCGTATTAGAGCTAGACAATAGAAAGTGCCTGCATTTCTCTGATGGGCACAAACAACATGTAGAAACCGCTCCTGAAACAGGATTCATGAAAACATTTCTTTAGCATATCTCCAAGCTAAAAACACCTTGTTATGATGGAGCGTTGACACCTAGGCGTAAATATCTAGTTATAAAGGGCAAAATGTAATGTCTGTGAAGGTTTTTATTTATCAAGGTCATGGTGGAACCCCAATAGTTAGTTACCGTTCATTGAACTTTTTCTGTAATGCTGAAGATGTATCACCATTTATCCAAGTAGCATCCAATTTTAATGGTTGTCCAGAGTCTTGTGGCACTATGATGATTAGATTATGGAAAAAAACATGGTTGTTTCCCAAACTTTTACACCACTCTTTACAAATGAGACATTGAACATCTGACTTGACACATTCCATGGCACATGGGTGATTGGATTACGGTAACAGAGATGCCCATGTGGCTATGAAAACTCATTTGACCAAAAAAGCTACTTTGTCTTTAAATGTCTTTAAAATGTACAGAACAGATCCGGTCAAATGTGACTACCCTCTACTAGTGATGATAATTGATCATTTCAACTGGCTATAAAAAAACAGCAAAAAACCCCCAAAAACATAACAATGCAAACTTAGAGTACCTGGTGCATTTCATTTGAACATTTTTCCTTAGCCATTAAGAGGTATCAATTTATTGGTGCCTTTTGCCTTCCATATAGGCAGAACAAGCAAACTGCAGTGAGAGGAAGAGGGTTAGGAAATGGATAATAAAACACATACAGGAAGAGAGTTTTATCATTTCTCTTGTAATATTTCTTTCATTTGTGCAAATGGTGATGAGAAGTGTGAAGGAATTGCTGCACAAACAATGCTAGAGATGGGTGAAGAGCCCATAATACCAGCAGCAATATAATAATAAATTTCACAGCGAGGAGGGGGACATCTACTCAACTTTACAAGTGTTCTTATCAATCACACAAAGCAGAGCTTGCAGAAAAATGCAATGTCCGTTTATACTGTTGGGCCCCTTCTCATCTTAAAAATGACCTAATATTGGTACTTCAAAAATGTACCTGTATATAAAAAAAAAAAAAAAAAAAAAAAAAAGTTACACTGATAGTTATTTCACCCTGTCTTCCAACTGCGGCATCAGGGTAGGGCTGATGTGACACTTCTGGCGAGATCCTGGGGAATACAGAGCAGCCAAAATATTGAGGTGCTCTTACAGTAGTCTGGATTTCACCTGCCTTCTTCCCATAAGGAAGGTGTCACACCCAGAGATGCACAAGCCAAGTACTGTATACATCTTGGTACATTTTGGAACTACAAACAGGTGAGGAGTTGGAGAGGGGTCTGGACATACTATGCAGTGCTTGCATTGTACTCAAGGTACACTTAAAGTGATTGTAAATGATCACCCAGTAAAACAACCCATTCAGTTAGAAACAGAAATTAAATGCAAAATGTGTGTGTAAAGGTTAAAGCAAAAAACAATATAAATAACATTTTCCCTTTTTTATGAGTTTTCACATTCCCTCTGTTCTCAGCTATTTAAGAGCTGGGGGAGGAGAAGCAGCAGTACACTGGTCTACCCAGTAAAAGGCTGTGCAGTGGGGGGATGTCAGGACAAGTCTGATCATTGGAGAGCAGGCTGTGTTCCCAGCACAGCTAAAGAATTGACCACTTGTTTAGTGTGGACAGCTTTTATTAGGAAGCCAGAGGGACTGACAGGAGCCCCAGGGGTGTCACACAAAGGAAGCAATACAAAGAGAACAGGATACTTTTTCATACAGGTACAGCAGGGACATATCAGGAATATGAAATGTTGGGGTAACAAACGCTTTAAGCCAGCCATAGACGGTGTGAATCTGGGCTGGTCCAGCAGGGATAGGCTGAGATTCGAACCATGCACAGGGAGGCTAATTGTACCATCCATTGTTTGACCTAGGTACAACCAGCCTGTCGGATTTTTAAATGCGATTATTGTTAGTGGCTACAGCTGCTAGCAATAATCACGGTCTTCTCCTGGAAAGGACAGCACCCTACGCCCCCTGACGAGAGAACACAATAGCGCAGTGTGAGGGATTCCCCCCATCAACACTGACTGTGTCGATGAGGAAAGCAAGCGGTTTTCTTTCCTGCAACCTGTGGTTGCAGGAATGAAAAATCGCACCATTTACGGCCTGCCTTAAGAGCTCAAAGTGCCTGTAAACCCTAAAGCCTCGTACACACGGTGCAACGACCGAATGGCCCAAATCGTATGTTGGCTATTGTATCTCGCGTACTGACATGCTCTAGTCTAAACGATCGTACGACCAAGCCGAACGTAGTGACGTGTTATGAACGTATAAAGAGAAAGTTCAGGTGCATGTAATTAGTGTCCAGCCATTCCTGACTTCTGAGAATGTGTGTTTTGCACAATACAACTTGTTGGACCAACTTCTCTGTACACACGGTACAATGGTCGTACGACCGCTTGTTGGTACTACCAAGTTTTCTAGTCTGCTCATCCAACTTCTGTTGTACAACCGTCATCTGTCCTAACAGTCAATTTAGCATACAACGAGCGGCCGTACGACCGTTTTCATACGACTGTCGAACCGTGTGTACGAGGCTTAAGAATAAACATCTACTCTTTGGTCACTTTTGGTCTGTTAAATATACCATTAAAAACATTTTGTTATATTTGGTTAAGTGCAAAAATACCTGTTGATCTTATTAGAAATGCAGAGTTGTCCTGTGTACTCTGCAGACTTCCTGTGTTACCTCAAAGAAACAATTTAGCCCCACCTAGATCGCATAATGAACTGCAGGATAATTAAAAGAAATAGAGCAAAGGGAAGGCGCACGCACCTAGTGCATTACCAAAAAAATAATTTATTAAATTACAAAGATAAAAATTAGGTACTCACAAACAGAGACGGCACGAAGCCATAAAGGACATTGAGATGAAATCGGCAGAGGCGGAAAACAGCTGACACGTTTCGGGGCGAACCCCCTTCTTCAGAGCTATCTATTCTATTTCTTTCAGCTATTTCTTTCATTTTTTTCCGATTTCCCCATCTGTGGAGGGCTGCATCTATCTGGTTTTTACCCTGGTGCTCCGGTCGTCTGTCAGCTTGAAGGTACTTTTAGCGCTGGAAAGAACGATTTTTTATTCTTGTGTGACAGAATAATTAGCCCTTGTGTTTTGGAGATCTGGGAATGGGATGAGTTGAGTCAGTGCAAAAGTCACTGGGCAGACCTGACACCACTCAGTCAACAAAAATCTGTGGGTGGTCAGCCCACAATAGGGGTTGAGAGCTGAGTGCATTTCGGGCACTTGTACATTTTTCAAATGGATTAAACATGTGAAATGCATGCAGGGGTGTAGCTATGAATCATGGGTGCTCCCTGGTTAATGCTTTTTGTAGCAGGTTGCGGTGTCAACTGTGATAATACATGTCCTTAATCTTAAAGTGATATTAAAGGTTAAAGTGTAACTCCACTTTTGTTGAGAAAAAAACATTCCCCTCTGGGTGATCTCTGTACATTGCAGGGATTATAACAAACTTTATTGCAGATTCCTACCTTGTGTTATTCTGAAGCAATCCCTGTGTGTTTGTCTGTTCCTCTGTTCTGAGCGGGTCTAATGGGAGTGGTTTCATAATTAACTGTCAGGTGTGCTGCTGCAGAGCACTAATGAGAAAATGTGCTGGGTCTGCATCCCTTTAGACGTGTTCCTATTTAAAGTATCTCTCCAAAAATGACATTTTTGTTGCAGGGGATGCCTGAAATCAGACTTGTATCTTAGTGCAGACTTCTGGGAAAACTGGTGAGCCAATCACACAAGCAGGAAATTACATTTCTGGGGAGGGGTCAGTACACAATTCTGTGTACAAAACGACTCCAGGTGGCCATATTGCAATTAATTCTCAGAAAAATACAGAGCTGCATATTGAAAAGGAAAGGTAATTTTTTAATGACATTCAATCACCATATGATTAATGTTGCAATTACACGCGCTAGATTGTTTTTTCTTTATTTGCTATTTTTGTCCCCATGAAAGTGGAGTTACCCTTTGAAATAAAATTGTGTGCAGCAATATTGCACAGAGAGGTCCCTACCTCCTCTTTTGGCAGTCCCCTGCCGGCACTGTCCTCTTCTCCCCCCAGCTAGTGCCTGCTTAGCAAGCCGGGTGCTATGGAGGCACCCGTGCCTGCACGCTCCTGAGCCAGGCTGTGTGCATCCATAGACACACACACAGTGCTGGTAAGCCACACTGTGTGTTTGACTGACATCACTACCCTCAGTGCCTCCTGTGAAAGCAGGAAGTGAGGGATGCTGTGCTGCAGCTGAGACAGCGCCAGCGTGGTGAAAGAAGTCAGGCAAGTGTTTAGGACAAATGGAGAAAAGCAGTGGGGTGTTTTTTTAATCTTAATGCAGAGAATGTATTAAAGGTGAAAAAAAAACCTTTTGACCTTTAGAACCACTTTAATATAAGATGTGCTTAACCACTTCAGCCCCAGAAGGATTTCACACTTTAGGACCAGAGCACTTTTTGCGATTCGGCACTGCGTCGCTTTAACTGACAATTGCGCAGTCATGCAACGTTGTACCCAAACAAAGTCCTTTTTTTCCCACAAATAGAGCTTTCTTTTGGTGGTATTTGATCCCCTTTGTGTCATTTCTGATCACCGCTATAAACAAAAGAAGAGTGACAATTTTGCAAAAAACCCCAAATTTCTTACTTTTTGCTAAAATACAAATCCCAAAAAAAAAAAAAATATAAAAAAAAACATTTTTTTTTCCATCGGTTTTGGCCGATTTATATTCTTCCTCATATTTTTGGTTAAAAAAAAAAAATCACAATTGCCGTTTATTGATTGGTTTGCGCAAAAGTTGCCGCGTTTATGGATGATGAGAATTCTTTTCTGGGGTTTTTATTTTTTTTTATTTTTTACTAGTAATGTTGGCGATCTGTGATTTTAGCGGTACTGCAGTGGACATGTGGGACCATTTTGACACTTTTTTGGGACCATTGGCATTTATACAGCGATCAGTGCTATAAAAATGCACTGATTACTGTGTAAATGCCATTGGCAGTGAAATCTCGCGGGGGACATCCAATTGGAGAAGTGACGGTTACCGTAAATGTGTCATTAGTCACGTAAAAATATCGTGACTAGCGACATATTTACGGTTACCAGGGTTTTTTCACAGTTTTACCAGGGTGTACAGGTGACGTCATGGCGATTTTAGTGTCTAGCGGTTGTAATGATCATTTTTTATTTTTTTTTATTTTTGGGG
>BLSH010511195.1:136801-150708 GCA_018402905.1 Glandirana rugosa | reverse complement strand
CCCCCCCCCCCCCCCCGGAACACAGTGAGCGCGCCTCCGGCGGCGCGCGTGTGCTCATAGAGCGGGATGTCGCAGCCGCCATCATATGACGGCGGTTTGTGATATCCAGCCACTTTGTCGCCATCAGACGCCGGTCGGCAAGTGGTTAAATTAAAGACAGGCAGCAGGATAGCTGTCAGCATAGTCAACACACTACAAGGCAGCAGTGATATTGGTTGTAGTTAAAATGATAATAACCAAAATTATATCAGCTGTCTTATAAGGTTTTACCTGGGAGTTGTGACTGCATTAGGCATACAGGGTTCATTTCAGTCTGTAGCATAGGTTTAGAGGGCAATAAGTCTATACTGCTAAGATACCTCTTACTACACAGAGGGGAATCTGTGACTAGAGGACAATTCTGAGGTCTGATTTCAGCCCTTCTATACTGGAAACTTCCAAGTTTAATATTCCCCCCTAATGGACCCTCCTCCTAACCCAGGCCCCATAGCAGCTGCAACCACATGGGCTGCTATATTTATTGTTATGCCACTGTGTGCACGTATTTCAGAGATATTTTTCATGTTTTTTTTGTAAAAGTTTTCTGCTATCTATGTATTTATAGGTCTATCTATCCATCCCCATGTTAGGACCCCTCTTGTACACAGAACATTTTCGAGTTGTATTGGTCCCCCTCAGCCTAGTTCAGTAAGTGCTAAAAATACCTGTTCATCCTATCAGAAATCATATGAGCTGATAACATTCTGTGCTCTCTGCCTGTCTTAACTGTTAGCTTACTTTGCTCACAGCTATCTCCGAGCACTACAAAACACCACCCCCTATGTTATGGAGTAGAGGACAGGGGAATTTGTTCTGTAATCCTGTCCTAGCAATGCTGCTCCTACATAGATACAGTACCCTAAGGCCCCTTTCACACAGGTTTTCTGACCAGGTCGGCCTGTCATTTTTTCAGGCGGACCTGATTGAACACTCTATTCACCTCTATGGAGTGGCGGATGTCAGCGGTGACATGTCTGCTGACACCCGCTCCTATCCGATCCTGTCCGCCAAATCCAGGTGGATGGAGATCTTATTTTTCATCCGTCTGGTGGATGGGATCAGATGAAAATGGACAGGCAGATCCGTTTTAATCCGATCTCCCCATAGAGGAGAGCAGGGCTCTGACAGGTCCGTCTCAGCACAGTGAACGGAGAGGGGCCTGTCATCCGCCTGCTGAGCGGGGATCAGCAAATCAATCCCCCGCTGAACAAGCGAAGTCCGCCAAGCAGACAAGCCCGTGTGAAAGGGGTCTAAGATAGGAAGTGTGTATATTGGCAAGATCATCAGGTGAAAAAAAAAGGAAAAAAGCCTAAAAAAACCCAAAACATTCAGCCACAAAGATTAGTAAACTGCAAGGGCTGGTTCGCACATAGGCAATCTGACTTCAGGGGAGACTTTACTAGGCGATTTGAACGCGACTTCAGCACGACTTTGGGCGACATACAACGCAACTTAAAGCGACCTCCGTGCCAGGCGACGTTGCCTGTGGCCAAACAAAGAATATAGCTCTTCTGACATCATTCCTTTTGCCTGGCAAAATTATTTTCTTTTTCCTGTAAAGTTGCTTCAATATAGATGGGGATCCGACTTGGAGGCAACTTCCATTGAATTCTATGGGCACAAGTCGGATAGAAGTCACCTTGAAGTAGTACAGGAACCTTTTCTGGAGTCGCCTTGAAGTCGGAGCGACTTCAGTAGTGTACATTAAGATGACTCCCATTCACTTCAATGGGATTTCTGATATCTAGCGACTTGGGGTGACACAAGTCAGATCGCAAGTTGCCTATGTGTGAACGGGCCCTAATAGATTACATTTTTTCTTATAAGGTATCCTTAGAATTAAGTCATTTTGCACAGCATAATAAATATGCTAAGATCAGTAACTAGTGGCCTTGTGCCTGTAATGTGGCCTCCTACATATCCCAGACATGTTTAATTCCTCCCCCTTGTGTGCTGGAAATGAGACGTGTTTCATGCTGTGGGTCAGTGTTCTGTTTTTCTGTTTTGCGGAGATAGTTTAATACTTTTTATGGGTGTAAAGCCCTGAGCTTTCTGTTATTATTACATCTGTGTGGAAAACTGTAGATGACAATACAGTGGTTATCCTGGATCGGCCTGGGAGACTTGTTTGTCTTCCCTGTCTAGGGTTGCCACCTCATCCCTTTAAACCCGAACACATATGAATTGCACAGGTTCTCTGGCTGATTAACCACTTCAGCCCCAGAAGAATTTCCCAGGTTAGCACTTTTTGTGATTCGGCACTGCGTCGCTTTAACTGACAATTGCATGGTCGTGCGACGCTGTACCCAAACGAAATTTGCGTCCTTTTTTCCCCACAAATAGGGCTTTCTTTTGGTGGGATTTTATCCCCTCTGCGTCATTTCTGATCACCGCTATAAACAAAACAAGAGCGACCATTTTGCAAAAAAAAAAAAAACAAATTTCTTACTTTTTGCTAAAATTCAAATCCAAAAAAAAATATATATAAAAAAACATTTTTTTTCACCGGTTTTGGCCGATTTATATTCTTCCTCATATTTGTGGTAAAAAAAAAAAAAAAAAAAAAAAAAAAAAAAAAAAAATCGCAAATCGGCGTTTATTGATTGGTTTGCGCAAAAGTGGCCGCGTTTACGGATGGTGAGAATTAATTTCTTGGGTTTTTATTTTAATTTTTTTTTACTAGTAATGGCACCGATCTGCGATTTTTAGCGGTACTGCGATATTGCAGCAGACATGTCGGACATTTTTGACACTTTTTTGGGACCAATGACATTTATACAGTGATCAGAAATTTAAATGTCCACTGATTACTGTGTAAATGTCATTGGCAGTGAAGGGGTTAACCTGCAGGGGGAGATCTAGGGGTTAACTATTTTCCCTTGGCGTGTTCTAACTGTGGGTTGGTTGGGCTACCATGGGCATGAGAGATCTAACTGATCCCAGTGACAGGGATCAGTAGATCTCCCATGCCCCCACTAACAGAGCGGGGAACCACCGTGTTTACATCTGCGGTTCCCCGCTCTTTGCCTGTGGCCGCTCATCCTCAGGAGTGCGGCAGGCGCGCACCCCCTAGCGGCCATTCACAGATCGCTGCCTTTTTACGGCGATTCGCAGCCAGCGTCCACACTGCCGCCGTAAATAGACGGTAGGCAGTGTGGAACTGGTTAAGGTGGTAATTAAACACACTTGGTGCCTTATCTGCATTAAATTAGCCTCAAAACCTGTGTAATTCATATGTGTTTGGGTTTAAAGGGATGAGGTGGCAACCCTATCCCTGTCTGATACTTCACTGACTGATTGTGGGAAGCCCCAATACATGGAGGTTTTGTTTGTATGCTATAATGCCATACATTGGCAGGAGGTTTTTGGAGCCAATATGTTTAGATGCTGACAATGGACAATCTGATTGAATGTTGACCAGATCTTTATATATCACATGTACATGGCCATTGGGCAAATGTTTCTGTTGTATGGTTACATGATTGTTGTAGTGACTATGGCCACATTTTGTTTGGTACAGGTTTTTGCTGTGTTAAAGCTTCTTTATGGAGCTATCCATCCGACTTGGGTTTCTGAAGGCATATGAGTAGGCCAGAGGCTGTTAAGGTGTCGCTTTCCTCCAGAATAGGAGAACTCAGTAAGAATTTGTAAAAGACATTTGAATCAACTTGGTCTACTTTTTGTTCTCCATTAATTGAGATAAGTACTGATAATTTCTTGATACTTTTGCTATAAATTAGCATAACTGACAAAAATGAAAAGGGATTCTCTCTCGATGAAAGATCATTCAGCTGGTTCTGGGATTGAGGTGACTTTTCATTTTGTAATTATTGACCACACCTTTATTTACTATTATCAGAAGGAATAGATATAGAGCACATATTCTTAGTTACAGTCACAATTGACTAGGCTGAGTGGGGACCAATACAACTAGAAGATGTTTAGAAGGTGATCCTGGCATGGGGGCTTCCTTTGCCAGGATAGATAGATAGATAGATAGATAGATAGATAGATAGATAGATAGATAGATAGATAGATAGATAGATCTCCAATGCTAA
Organism: Glandirana rugosa; assembly: GCA_018402905.1. Classification (NCBI taxonomy): domain Eukaryota; kingdom Metazoa; phylum Chordata; class Amphibia; order Anura; family Ranidae; genus Glandirana; species Glandirana rugosa. The sequence continues at coordinate 146,611 of BLSH010511195.1, read as the reverse complement.
AAAAGCTGGGACACTGTGTAAAGTCTGTATAAAAACGTAATGCAATGATTCACAAATCGCCTAAACCCATATTTTATTCACAATATAAAATGAAAACATGAGAAAAATTGACCATTTTAGGAAAAAAGAAGGTAATTTTGAAATTGATGGCAGCAACACATCTCAAAAAAGTTGGAACAGGTTAACAAAAAGCTGGCAAAGTAAGTGTTACTGACAAGGAAGAGCTGGAAGAACATTGTGCAACTAATTAGGTTAATTGGCAACAGGTCAGTAATATGACTGGGTAGGAAAAGAGCATCTTAGAGAGTCAGAGTGTCTTAAAAGCAAAGACGGGGAGAGGTTTACTAATCTGTGAAAAGCTGTTTAAAAACTGTTGAAAAATGTCAGAATAACTTTTCTCAACATAAAATTACAAAGACCTTAAATATATAATCAACAGTACATAATATCATCAAATAATCCCACAATCTGGAGAAATCTCTGTGCGCAAGGGAGAAGACCGAAACACGGTATTGGATGCCCATGATCTTTGGGCCCTCAGGCGGCACTGCATTACAAACAGGCACGATTCTGTGATCGGAATCTCTGCATGGGCTCAAGAATACCCCGTAAATCAGTGTCTGTAAACACAGTTTGCCATACCATCAGAAAATACAAGGTAAACTCAATTATGCAAAGAAGAAGTCCTATCTGAACATGCTGCAGAAATGCCGCCATCTTCTCTTGGCCAAGGCACATTTCAAGTGGTGCAGCAAAGTGGTAAACTGTTCTGTGGTCAGAATCTAAATTTTACATTCTTTTTGGTAACCATGTGTGCTGCATCATCCAGACTAAAGAGGAGAGGGACCTTCCAGCTAGTTATCAGCAATCAGTTCAAAAGTCTGCATATCTGATGGTATGAGGGTGCATTAGTGCGTATGGAATGGGCAGCTTGCACATCTGGAAAGGCATCATCAATCCTGAAAGATATATCCAGGTTTTAGAGCAGTATATGCTCCCATCCAGACAATGTCTTTTTTAGGGAAGGTCTTGCATATTTCAGCAGGACAATGCTAAACAGCATACTGCATCTATGACAACAGCATGGCTTCATAGTAGAGGAGTCTGAGTGCTTAACTGGCCTGCCTCCATTACAGACCTTTCACCAATTGGAAATATTTGGCGCACCTTACAATGGAAAATACATCAAAGTAGACCCAGGACTGTTAATCAGGTAGAATCCTATATCAGGCAATTATGGTACAACATTCCTCTCCCAAAACTCCAGCAACCGGTCTCCTCAGTTCCCAGATGTCTACAGAGTGTTGTTAAAAGAAGAGGAGATATTACACCATGGTAAACATGGTGTCCCAACTTTTTTGAGACATGTTGCTGCCATAAATTTCAGAATTAACTTTTTTTCTTAAAATGGTTCATTTTCTCAGTTTAAACATTTGATATGTTTTCTATTGTGAATAAAATATGGATTTATGAGATTTACAAATAATTGGATTCTGTTTTTATGTCGATTTAACATGGCATCCCATTTTTTTTTTAAATTGGGGTTGTATAAATGTTAGAATTCCCTGAACCCTTGAAATGGGGTTAAGACAGGGAACACCCCTTTTACTTCTAATACAAATCGTTTCCAGAAGAAATACAGTAGTAGACATTTCTGAATGTCTTAGTGACAGTCGTCCCTAATTGAGTTTATAAGTACTTTAGTAGTCCTGCCAAAAAACTTCATCTGTGTCTGATGTTTTCCATACAGTAGCAGTAAGAGCAACATCTGAAGTGCTATTAATTCTTGTAATAATTTCTCAATAATTTGGCTTGTAACTTTAGTCCAACCCAAGAGGAACGCAAGATAAACGTTAAGCTCTCCTCTGTGTGTAACCAAAAGGTTCATTTTTCACACTCAGGGTCCAATACCAGTTTCTGGGGTCTGGCAGAAAAAGGCTGTATTTACTAGATTATTATATGTTAAAGGCTTTTAAAGCTCAGCAGTTTTGGGGTTAAGCCTTTACTTACTTAAAAATATCTTTTTTTCTTGTAATAGCTGACATTCTTCCATCTGCATCCAAAGCCACCTCAGTCGGGTTGCTTTATCAGCGCTGGCGAGCCTTCCTGTAGACACATCCAGAACTTCCTGATCTATTTCCTCTTTGAGAACAAAGGGAACACTCTGCCCTATTTTCCGATGGCCCATCCCACAGTACTTAGAAACCCTCTCCCTATTGTTCAGCCCTTGTATAGTCTAAATGGTGCCAGCGATAGAACAAGGCACAACATGGTTTAATGGCAGCATCAAAAGACCATTGGTGATCCCATTCAGGGTCCACATTTGTTCCAAAAACAGATAAATGCAAGCGTTCATGACCTAAAAATGAACCCAATAATATAGAATATTTATATTCCTCCAGTTTCAATTTTGACAGAAAACAATCACAACGTTAATGAGGAACAAACGACCTCAATAGACTATAGAACTTTAGAATCCCCTCAGAAAAAAATCTGGTTTGGGAGTTTTTACTCTGTTCCCTGTTCTCCACTGTCAGCGCAGGTGATGCCATGGTCCCCTTGAAGCATGAAAACAAGAATGTACTTTAGGGGTAAACACACTTCCTAATGTGAAACATATTTCCTAATGAGCAATACCTATCATTCTCCATAGCCTCAGGTAAGCCATGCAATTTTGTAAACCTTAGGTCCTGTCATAATATAGGAAATAAGATCATTGTGTGTTTTTATTATAGTATCTTGCAGCTGATTTGAGAACTTTTGAATTACCAGTAGACTAATACAGCAATACACTTGGGGTTTTCACTATATGTGGTTAACCAACAGGCAGAAGCAGTTGTGCCAAATACACCGGCAGTAGTATCCTGGAATATGTACAATACATTACTGTTGCAGGCTCTGATTTTATTTACAGCTTCTCCCTCACAAAATTATTCATAATAACTTTTATCTAAATTACATTACTATGAGGACCCCTCATATAGCAGTGAAGGGCCACACGTAGCTCCCAGTTGAGTACCATGTAGCTGCTCCTCTGTGTGTAGTCAGGGATTAGGAAGTATTTCAATAGTTTTGGAGGACTGGCAGAAAACACTGTAATTACTTGAGTCATAATGGTCAATAGCATACATAAAATTCCACTATCTTTAGACATCTCTGCCGACCGCTGATCCAACTATTGCACAAGACAGAAGCAATGTGCACTGATCTCTGGTCTGACGTAAGGCTGCTTTTGATTCCAGACAAAGCATATGGTCTTTAACGAAGCCTTTTTTTCTGGCTGAAAACTATAGACTGAGATGTATATGCCAAAATCAAGTGTACAGAAAGCATCTTGTGTTTGGCCTTGATCCCGAGAGAAGATAGTTTTAGCTTCAGCTGCAGCTAATAAGCTCTCTCATATTCATGTGTGAATCTTCCTGGGTGAGAGCGGAGAACGATTGAAGAATTCCAACCATCTTGCTTGATGAAAAAAGATATATTTAAAGCCAAAACTTATTTTTTATTTTTTGTTTATTTTGCAAGGAGTAGGAAAGGGTTGGAACGCCTCCAGGTGGGGACACAGATAGCAATAAAAAGCAACATTTTCAGTAAAACTTACGATGAGGAGTGGTGAAAACGTAGAGCCCATACACATCTCTTTGTGTACTATTGCACTACTTGTCTGTCACCTTGAGAAAAGGGGTCCTTTGTACCCATCAAAAAGTTGTGTTTCTTTTATTTCTGCTGTGCTGGCTATTTCTTCATTGGTGTTTCAAGGAATCGCCACAGGCCGAGCACCCTCCGGCATAAAACAGCGATGATCAACTTACTTGATATAGGAGGGCCTCAAGTAGAGCTCCAGACATAACTAAAGGGACACATATAATATTCAGTGAATGTAATGCTACAGTGATTTGCCAGAGAGTGCAGCCATGCAAAGGAGATGATCAGAGACTATGGGCATGCTATAAGAGATGGTATAAAACCGCAGGCATGCTACAAGAGATGTTCACAGACTGTGTACATGCCATAAGAGTTGTCGGAAACTGGAGACATACTTAAGGAAACTATCATAAACTGGAGACATGTTTTTTGAGACTGCTATCGTTTACTACAATCCTTGGCTGAGCTTGAGGAGTTGCAATGATGACCCCGCCCATGCTCCAATGGGCCCTTGTGGTCTCCCTGTCACATTAGGTTTTACATCATGACAGAAGCGGCAGCAGAATTTACTGGAATCGATCCCCTGTATTTTCCTCCTGCAGCAGCTGAAAGGGGTCTTCTTCTCCTCTCCCTCCCGCCAGCATTCAGCTGCTGCAGGATGAAAATACAGGGGATCATTTCCAGTGCATGCTACCCTGCCGCCCCCCTCCTGTCCAGGCTCACCTTTCTTCTGCTGCCGGCCCGGCTGTGTGCACCCCTGATACACCCCCCCCCCCCAAAACGCTGCCGGTTTCCCCTTCTCTCCCGCTGGATGCTGTGGGGGATCATTTGAGGATGGAGGAGAAATATGTCATTTACTGCCCCTCTCCTTTTATGAATGAACATAGTGAATAAATGGTATAAAGCACTTAGTGTATTAAGTCACAACGGAAGGTTTGCAAATGAACAGGGAGACGCTGCAGAGCTCTTCATGTTCTTTCATTCAGTGCAGCTGAGGCTGCAGAGATGGAGTTTAGGACAGTGTCCTCAATCTCCTTTCTCAGCTTCAAAACTAAGACATCAGGGGTCTGTTTAGACCCCCAATATTTCACCAAAGCCCCCCAACAGGGCTGCTAAAAAAATAATTTAAAAAACCACAGCAAAAATAAAAAAAAAACTACTGACACCGTCCACTGCCCTAGTGACACGCCCTCTGCTTTGCTGACGCCATACACTGCTCTGCTGATACTGTCCACTGCCCTACGGACAAACTGGAGAGCTACTGTATATACTCAAGTATAAGCCAACTCGTATATAAGCCGAGGCACCAAATTTTACCACAAAAAACTGGGAAAACGTATTGACTCAAGTATAAGCCTAGGGTGGGAAAAGGTCATTACACAGGGGACTGAGCCATTACACTGACAATCGGCATTACACAGGGGACTGAGCCATTACACTGACAATCGGCATTACACAGGGGACTGAGCCATTACACTGACAATCTGCATTACACAGGGGACTGAGCCATTACACTGACAATTGGCATTACACAGGGGACTGAGCCATTACACTGACAATCGGCATTACACAGGGGACTGAGCCATTACACTGACAATCGGCCATTACACAGACAATCGGCATTACCCAGGGGACTGAGCCGTTACACTGACAATCCGCCATTACACAGGGGACTGAGCCATTACACTGACACTCAGCATTACACAGGGGACTGAGCCATTACACTGACAAATCGGCATTACACAGGGACTGAGCCGTTACACTGACAATCGGCATTACACAGGGGACTGAGCCGTTACACTGACAATCACCATTACACAGGGACAGGGAGCACAGTACCTTTTCTCTTCTCCTCTTCAGACCCCGTGTCAGCCGCTCCGACCCACGCTCTGGCTCCGGACCCGCCCCCAGCACAGTGACAAGCCAATCACTGGCAGTTACTGTGCACTGTGCAGCCAATCAGCCTATGTATTTGCGCTGTTCAGCGCACATACATAGAGTTTTCAGACTTCAGACGAGACACTGACTCGAGTATAAGCCGAGGGGGGCCTTTTTCAGCACAAAAATTGTGCTGAAAAACTCGGCTTATACTAGAGTATATACGGTAAATCAAAATGTAAGAAAAAAAGTCAACATTTTTTGAATTACCCTCTCAATATGTAAAAACACATCTGAAATAAGTTGTGGCGCCGATTGCCAACCATGCTGGTTGTTTGGACTCCTGAGACACGCTCTTTTGACCACGAACTGGGCTTATATTTTGGATTTTTACCCAATCACCCCTTTCTTTAAATGCTATGGACAAGCTGTGAGCACCCCTAGCAGATCCTGACCAATAGGCACTTTTTGGTGCATTGACCAAACACTTTTGTTGAGCCTATTACTGCTTGACTATAAATAAATCCCAAACCAATACAAAAATATTGTTTATTGATCTGGATCCATTAATGGCGATTGGCATGTATCTTTTGGTCTCCTAAACCATCTCTTGATAATACATTATGTTGTTTGTCCTCTGAAGAAGACTCTATTTGAGTTGAAATGCATTGGAACCCTAGACTTTGCACAAACGACTGTAAACTATCATGCATTGTGGTCTGATTTTAAATATTGTAGTTTGTGGTGTTTTAATGATTTTTGTAATAACATTTTTTTGATTTTATTATTGGTTTCTGGTACCTGAAAATCCCATCCAAATGTTTCAACAAATTCAAACTTGTAAAATAACTCTTTAGTATCTTGGAGTATTTTGGTGCGAGGTGGAAGCAGTGGTTTGTGTGTGTGTGTGGGGGGGGGGGGGGGGGTTTGGGATTACAATTACAGCCCTTTTTCAAATCAATGTTCCTGCACTTGTGCCCCCCACCGCACTCTTAAACTTATCTATGCTAAATTTAAAGGAGAAGTTCACCATATTACAAATTAGCCAGAGCACCAAACAAAAGTTTGGGAATTCAAAATCTTTTAAAAATAATATTAGTTCACAGCAGGATAATACAAAGTAGCCAATGTGTTTCAGGGCCAAACAGCTCCCCCTTCATCAGGGCTTAAAATCAAATGTTAGCTTAAGTGAGAGTAAGAGAAAATCTTTGCTAGACAGATTCATAACATAACATAGCAAGTACCTGCCAGAAATAGGTCCCCGCTCCCTTAAAAAAGAGAAAACTGACAAAAGTGGAAGAGCGAGGAGGAGGATCAGCAGAACTTCCCTTTTTAGATGAAGTTCTGCTTTAACCACTTAAGCCCCTGGGCCTTTTGCTCCCTTAGGTCCCAGAACATTTTTTTTTCGTGGCGATATTGCAGTTCCGCACAATTCCGCACTATATTCTTTTTAGTATTTGTAGTCTAAATTTTTATTGAGAATAATACAAAATACAAGCAGTGGACAAGGGGCATTTGGCAGTACAGTAATAGTAAGAGTGTTCAGCTATCACATGAGCTCATAAATACCCAGGGCAGAAGAGAATGAAACATATACACACACACACACAATAAAACATAGATTTGCCTACAACGCTGTGCAATAGAAGTAAAAGGGGATTTGAGTAAGGGGAGAAAAGGGAAGGGGGGTGAGAGAACAAGTTTTGTACCACTACCAGGGGAGGGAGGATAGTAAAAATAAAAGGGGGGGGGGGGGAGAGGCGGGAAGGGAGGAGACATGAGCCCACCGGGACCCAACGGTTTCAAAATGATATTCGGAGGTGGGCATATGAGGTTTAATGAAATTCAAGGCACAACATTATGATCCCGCAGAGGCGCATCCACCTCTAGAGAGCCCCAAGCATCTATCCAGCCTGACCAAATCTTGTCAAATTTCTTTGGGCAATTCCTGTTAAGGTAGGTAATCTTATACAGTGGTAGAACCAAATTCAAAACTGAGCGCCATTGAGACACGGTGGGTGGCAAAGCATCTTTCCATCTAAGAAATATCTCCCTTTGAACGTAAAATGTGACAACTCAAAAACAACTTGGTATACCTGCTCATATTCAACAATATTTAGGAGCATCGTCTTAGGGTTCGACTCAAGGGTTAAATTGGTAGTCCGATTCAGGTCCACCAGAACCCCCACCCAGATCATGTCCAGTAGCGGGCAAGACCAAACCATGTGTAATAAGTTGGCAGCCAATGCACCACACTGAGGGCAGGATACGAGAGCAGTGGGACTTATCGCCTTTAGTCTTTTGGAGGAGAAGTATGCCCTGTGCAGGAATTGGAGGAATTGGTCTCAAGCTGAGATCATATTGGTGACAAAGGAGGATTTGTAGTCTATCTTAACATATACATAATTTGAGTAACTTTTATATATTTGTTCATATATTTTTCAATGATCTTTATCTTTGATACCGGTCAAGTTTTCCAAAAAGACACAAGCATAAGGGAGGAAAGGGAAGGAATCAATGATCAGTCTTCCTGCTGGCCTATGTTTGCTTAAACTACTGAGCTCTCTAAATAACAAGCTTATTTTAGCAAAGTGACTAACATTGCTACGTAAATGGACTCATCATTTACCGTCATCACATGCCAGGGGAAAAGTATGTGAGAAATGATGTTGTCTCTATTCAATTAATCGTATCAAAACAATAGAATAACTCTTCTTGTATTAGTGAATGATACTGTGGGGCAATGTAAAAAGGTCAGAATTGGCTGGTTTTCACTTTTTTTGCGGTTTATCTAATTAGAAAGCTGCTCCAGGCAATAATTCTGCTCCTTCCCACTGTAATTCACCCGAGGTGAAAAAAAATATTCTTTTTTTTTTTTTTTTTTTTTTTTTTGGCATAAAGTTTGCAAAGACTTTCCACCAACCCAAACCAGGCGAAATTTCATATTTTTCATGGAAAAGTTATAAAAATAATTTTCATTAATCATGTAATTTTTCTCTTCACTTTATACTCTACTTTTGCCATTAGTTAGGCCCCATCTTTTAAAATAAAAACAGACTAGATTTGCACTTCACCCCAATTCATTACATTTTTAAATCACCCCAAAATGTGTTATCCTAACAAATGTAAACAATTTATTTTATTGAATATTTGCTTTTTTGCAGGCTAGTTTGCAATCTTGTGTTTACTTGGGGAGATCCTATAGATGTTGATGTGAATAAATCTAGTTTAATCTCAGCCTTGCATGTTCCGGACTGCACACTTAAATGAAAAAATACAGAGAGAATGTATACTCAGTAGCTGTGCTGATTTTATACATTTTCCATGCAAAACATGTGTGTTTATTTACAAAATAACACTTGCTGGGTTTGAATGTGAAACTCAAGTACAGATCCAATACGTATTTATTTTAGTGTGCGTCTCCTATATAGGGCCCAGGCAGTGTGTGGTCTATTGGCTTCCTGTGTTCATGTATTTCATTGCTGTACTCAGGAAAAATGAAATCTATACATAAAGGATAACCCCCCTTCACTTGCCATAGACGAGGAGGGGCCATTCCTTCCAGATAGGCCAGCATACTTACTAAAGCAGGCTGGGTATATGGCAGACTGCTCCCAGGATGATGTGACAGGCCAAGAAAACTGAGCTTGGCATGCTTGATGGTTTGGTCTGCGAGATGCCACCATGAACCTGACTGCTGGTGTTTGGGTTTGCCATGGTTTATCTTATCAGACAACAAAAGCAGATCAGAAGCATGCAACAGCAGTGCCATCTCTGGGGAAGACTGGCTTATTGCTAGTGATGGTCCAGTACTACTATCCTGGGCGAGAAGTCTGCACAAAAGGCACTAAATTTAACCAGTGGGGACACTCCAGAGCTTAAAGAAAAACTCCAGGACTACTGCCCTATCAGTGCCTGCCTCCCCCTGCACTACAAGTACTAAATGCTTGTTAAATCTAGGGGATGAAGAATAAGATGTAAAACCTTACTCCTTGTTCCAGCAGGGTCAGACGCTCTCCTCCACCCCAACTTTAGGCTTTCCTCTCCACCATCTTTATGTACAATGCGGAGCTGTTGCTTACACTCTTGTAGAGTGTAATGTCATTTTTTACATGGAATATACAGAATATCAATTAAACCCATCTCACCGAAAACAATGCAGTGGCTGAATTATAGATCAGCAGATGTTAAAGTATATCCAAACCAAAACGTTTTTTTTTTGGAAAAGAGTAAAGAAGGACTAAAACCAGATCGGAAGAGCACACGTCTGAACTCCAGTCACGCCAA
>BLSH010511195.1:121288-136791 GCA_018402905.1 Glandirana rugosa | reverse complement strand
CCCCCCCCCCCCTTTTTTTTTTTTTTTTTTTTAATTAGTGTCCCATTAGGAAGAGTTCATTTCACTTCCTGTGAGTATACAGTAGACACAACAGGAAGTTAGATATTTCTGTAAACTGATGAAAATCCCTTCTTAGGCCTTGTTTACATGGGCATAGTTACCCAGGTAAGGACCTTATTTTACCTGCATGGACACAGTGGCTACACAGACACACCTGCTGCTCCCAAACTGATATTCATGAAAGTGTGTGTCTCCGAACACAGACTGTGTGCGTTCAGGGACACGCTCCAGCACGGATGTCACACCGGGAGCACAGGCTTTGTCCATGCATCCTAGTTGACACGAAAGAGACTGCATGCACGCGGATGCATGGAACACCTGTGCATCCCATACTGGCACAGCACAACCCTCCCACAAGTGTACACTTAAGTACTTCTGGGTGAACAAGGGCTTAGACAGCTGTCATTGAACAAGTCTCCATACATGAGCATTTCCTTGTTTTCTGTTCCAATGACAATTCGAAATTTTGGATTTTCCATCACCTTCAGTCATGATGACCATGGTCATCAAGCCAAATAGAACGCAGGACCCAAAACATGAAAGTTTTGGAGTCAGCTTTCTGTAAGCTTTGATATTCTTGGAGGTCCCTGGACTAGCTAAGGAATGTGGACAGAGTGAGAGAAACACGACAAATGGTCACAAAAAAAAAAGCCAATGAATTTCAGGGACTACATCAGGGCTTAGACACCGATAATAAATAGGAAGAATACTGGACAATAAATGATAAAATAAAGGATATAATCCTAGCATGTGGGAATTAAACCTCATTCACAGGTATTGACATCCCATAGGTATTACAGAAAAACAACATCCAAAAAATCTGGACTTGAATGGTACCACATTCCCCAAATAAATATTATTGATAAAAAAAGCATTTAATGTTAACAAGTCATTAAAATCAACACAAGCGGTCCCCGGGATACAAACAAAATAGGGTCTGTAGGTTTGTTCTTAAGTTGAATTTGTTTGTAAGTTGGAACAGGTACATTTTTTAAGAGTAGCTTTAACCAAAAAACAATTTTTAAGCTTTTTGGATAGCATAGGGAAGGGTTAACACCCCTGTAATGTTTGTTTTGCTGTCTAGGTTTCTGTTCAGAAGATTTCACCTCACTTCCTGTTCCAATGATAATCGGATTTTGAAAATTTTGGGTTGTTGTGGAAACAAACATTGGTGATAAAGCTTCAGTGGAGACACCTTTTCCCATAATAACTCTTCCAGGAGTGAATTTCCCTTCCTAGGGGTAGATTTCCTCTCACTTCCTGTTGTCTCCCTCCGTTTGTAAGTAGGAGTCGTTTGTAAGTTGGATGTTTGTAACTAGGGGACCGCCTGTAAAACACGGACTCTTGTACAAAAACCCAGTTCTGGGTGCAATTCTAGTGCAACTCTGTTGCTTCTTCCCCTATGAATAACCAACCTGTATTAACGGATTGGACTTCACACAGAATTTCATGGACATTACCTCTTAATATCTCCTGGAGAATTGGATTTCAATCTATGAAATGCATTTAAATAACTAGCTCTGCGTAACAATAATGTAACAAAAGTGATGTCTATTAATGTTTGAACAGATTACATTTATGTGATTGCATGACATGCATGATCTAAATAGTGTTTAGACATACATTACAGGCTGGTTATTCGTGGGCCAACAGCAAGGGAGTTCACCTGTGTTGTACCAAGCAATCGGGTTTTTGTACAAGATACAGTGTTTTATTGATTTGTAATGAATTGTTAAATACTTTTATTTAACAGTAACAGGAATTTATGTGTTGAATTATGTATGTATTTATGAATGTGGTACCATTAAAGTCTTGATTTTTTTGGATATTGTTTTTGTAAAATAAAGGACAGGATTGTGGTCATTTGGGTTGCTGGTCAGACAGCATGACGAATCGGGAAGTATTGGATCGCCAAAAAATGTGACCCTCTGTCGCACAAACAAAGTTTTACATTATACTTGTGGCGCTCTCGCTTTCTCCACATTCCTTAGCAATAAAAATACAACAGGTGTTCTCATCCATCACCACTTCATTCAAAACTCCAATCAAAAACTCCAAAAATAAAGTTTGGCTTTAGGTAGACTTTAAGAAGCAGGGCATGGTGATTGCAGACTGGGTGTGTAGCCAGTGGTTAACGCTTTTAAAGGTACCACAAATCCAAGTTGGCACTTTTAGTAGTGTGTTCAAACTTGTAGCTTCCTAGCATTGAGAATGTTGAAGGCCAGTGAATAGTTTCCTATACAGATGACACATCTGCCTTCCCATGTACAGTGTAGGACAGTAAAGGTCTTTCTCACAAAAGCACCTCCAGGACAGCAACATTTTGAAACTGCCAGGAGGGCTGGCTGGTGACTATTAGCCACCCCGGGACAGCCGCTGCCTCAGATAGCCTTGCAGTTTCTAGATGCGAGTTTGTGGTTTCAGCATCAAAATAACTATCTACACCATCTATGCTTCAGAAACAAGTTTTTTTTTCTTCTTCTATAAATACCAGCCCAACTTCCTGTTTTTTCACCCAGCACAACATCTGCACAAGGGCAAATTTCCTCACTAACAGTTACATTCTGAAGACAAGTGTTAAGGAGAAGATGACATTTTTTTAAAGTTGTTGTGATAGAATTGTGGGATGTGCTTTTGCTGGCCCTTCAGGAAATGCTACTTGCTGGTTTCTGACCTCTGACCCAGAGTAAGTATTCATTTTCAGAAGTTCTTACTAGTGTGATTATGCCAGGTCACTGATTCAGGACTAAGGCCCCTTTCACACAGGTTGCCAGATCAGGTCCGTCTGTCAATTTTTCAGGTGGACCTGATTGGATCCTCCAGTCACTTTTATGGAGCAGTGGGTGTCAGCAAACACATGTCCCCTGACACTCGCCGCCATCGGATCCACCAAAAACAGACAGATGGTGGTCCTATTCCCCATTCATCGGGCAGATCTGATGGAAACAGACAGCCGGTCAGTTTCCATCCAATTGCCCAATAGAGGTGAGCGGGACTGTGTGCGTGTCTGCTCTGCATAATGGAGCAGACACGGACCTGTCATCTGCCTGCTCTCAGCAGAGAGATTCTCCCATTAAGCAAGCGGATTCAACTTAGCAGAAGCGGCCGCGTGACAGGGGAATAAGGAGAAACACAATTTAGAGATTTATTTAATTGGTGTAAAATGTTGCCGTGCAATGGAATAGAATATAAGGAAAAAAGTTTTTATTATTACTAGCTGCTGCCCCCACCTTACATCTGACAAGCAGATGCTGACATCTAGAGAAAACAGTGGGTGTGGCGCTGCTAAAAAATATAAATGTATAAATATGATAGGTCTAGGGTTGTGGGGTGTGCAAAAGTGTTAGAGTAAACAATACAATAAAGTGCAATATGTGCCTTCAAAAGTACAAATTCATTATGCAGCGTGTGTGTCAAAAAGTGCAAAAATGTATTGTTGTATAATAAATATACCGTGATAAATGAGTAAAACCAAGAAATAAATAAACTGAACGAGCAAGACCAAGAAAAAAATTAGCAGGTAGATATTGAAAATGAAAATAAAATAATACAATTAAAAATCAATAATATGTGTATAGTGCTGAGTAAAACACAGAAAGTGCAAGTACAACCTTCAAATCCTGCGCCAGAATATCATATGAAAAAAAACACATTCATAAGTGAACAAAGAAATGTGCCAATTATAGTGTTCCGATATATGGTTCAACCAATAGTGACCCAATATGTAAGCCAAAAAGTACATAGGCTGTGACACAGCCAAAGACGGAGGATAAAATAAAGTCTAAACTGGTGTCCCCACTGGCAGCCACCAGATGGAGCTGAACCCGCGGCTCCTGTTGAAATTCCCTCTAATGCCGGCTAATGTTCACGCCCAGGGTCCGCTGTATGCGGGCTGCCGCTCCTGGGGTCCGGTACATGCAAGCACAAAAGGGATCCAAATGATTATACAATGCAGAGTGCCACAGCGAATAGTACACTTTACCCACTCTTGCAGCTGGAAAAGTCAGACAAACGGGGAAGCCCGCGGCTGACGTCCTGCTGCTTACTCAGCCCGGGGGTCGTGGGTGCGTAGTGACGCAATAGGCTCCGCCTTATTATACATTTTTGCACTTTGCACTTTTTGACACACGCTGCGTAATGAATTTGTACTTTTGAAGGCACATGTTGCACATTGCACTTTATTGTATTGTTTACTCTACTAACACTTTTGCACATCCCACAACCCTAGACCTATCATATCATCACACAGTTTACCCCTTTTTCTCTACAATTTAGAGATTGCATTGCCAGAAATGTCAGCAAAAATTTGGACAATTGTTAAATTTCATCATTTTAGTAAAATTCATCAGAGGCAATAAGAAAGTTGAAATGATTCTATAAGGTCTGGGGTAGGCGGTTAGCTAGTCCCCTTACGCTGTGCCCTACCCTACCACGATGAGTATTCTTGTTTTATTTACTTCAGGCCGGACCTAGCCCTTCCGAACTCCATTAACTTTTATTGTGTCTTGATATATTTTGAACAGACTTCGGCCCAGCTAGTTGGAAATATACACATGAGCCATATGCTGATGATTTTGTAAATGGGAAACTTTATTATTAATGTACAAGTCACCAACCCTTTGTACTTTCTGGTTCAACCTGTTGCCTGATGGGCTGTTTTTTTTTATGTTTGTACGTCCTTTATAACCAAAAAAAAAATCTTAAAAAAAAAAAAAGAAAGTTGAAATGAAGATGTTTTTTGGTGATTGTAAGGGCGTAATAGGCTTTTTAAATATTCTTTAAGGGTGTACAGGCGGTTCCCGGGTTACAAACAAGATAGGGACTGTAGGTTTGTTCTTAAGTTGAATTTTTTTGTAAGTGGGAACAGCGACATTTTTTAAATGTAGCTTCAGCCAAAAAAATATTTTTAAGCTTTTTGGATAGCATAGGGAAGGGGTAACACCCCTGTAATGTTTGTTTTGCTGTCTATGTTTCTGTTCAGAAGATTTTACCTCATTTCTTGTCCCAATGATAATTGGATTTTGAAAATTTTGGGTTGTTGTGGAAACAAACCTTGGTAATAATGCATCAGTGGAGACATATTTTTGCCATAATAACTCTTACAGGAGTGAATTTCCCTTCCTAGGGGGAGATTTCCTCTCACTTCCTATTGTCTCCCTCCGTTTGTATGTATGAGTCGTTTGTAAGTCAGATGTTTGTAACTAGGGGACCGCCTGTAATGGGCTTTAAAGCTGAACTCCAGCCTTCCAAATCAAGTCATGCACAGGTGTACAGGCTCCTACATACTAGAACTACACTCACTAATTGCCTAGGTTCTAGGCAGGAGTTTGCTTTCATGCAAAAACCAGCATTAAGGCATAACTCCAGACTTAGGCTGGTCATGCATTATACATCTTTCTTGTACAAGTTTCCCTTAGATTTAGTCAGGTCCATAAATATTGGGACATCGACACAGTTCTAATCGTTTTGGCTCAATACACCACCACAATTGAAATGAAACAAACAAGATGTGCTTTAACTGCAGACTTTCAGCTTTAATTTGAGGGTATTTACATCCAAATCAGGTGAGTGTTATTCCCTCATTATCCCATTTACAAGGAGCAGATAAAAGGTCCGGAGTTCATTTCAAGTGTGCTATTTGCATTTGGAATCTGTTGCTGTCAACTCTCAATATGAGATCCAAAGAGCTTTCACTATCAGTGAAGCAAGCCATCATTAGGCTGAAAAAAACAAAACAAACCCATCAGAGAGATAGCAAAAACATTAGGTGTGGCCAAATCAACTGTTTGGAACATCCTTAAAACAAAAGACCGCACCGGTGAGCTCAGCAACACCAAAAGACCTGGAAGACCACAGAAAACAACTGTGGTGGATGACAGAAGAATTATTTTCCTGGTGAAGAAAACACCCTTCACAACAGTTGGCCAGATCAAGAACACTCTCCAGGAGGTAGGTGTATGTGTGTCAAAGTCAATAATCAAGAGAAGACTTCACCAGAGTGAATACAGGGGGTTCACTACAAGATGTAAACCATTGGTTAGCCTCAAAAACAGGAAGGTCAGATTAGAGTTTGCCAAACAACATCTAAAAAAGCCTTCACAGTTCTGGAACAACATCCTATTGACAGATGAGACCAAGATCAACTTGTACTAGAGTGATGGGAAGAAAAGAGTTTGGAGAAGGAAAGGAACTGCTCATGATCTAAAGCATACCACCTCATCAGAGAAGCATGGTGGTGGTAGTGTCATGGCGTGGGCATGTATGGCTGCCAATGAAACTGGTTCTCTTGTATTTATTGATGATGTTACTGCTGACAAAATCAGCAGGATGAATTCTGAAGTGTTTCGGGCAAAATTATCTGCTCATATTCAGTCCAAATGCTTCAGAACTCATTGGACGGCGCTTCACAGTGCAAGGCAACCAAGGAGTTTTTTAAGGGAAAGAAGTGGAATGTTATGCAATGGCCAAGTCAATCACTTGACCTGAATCTGATTGAGCATGCATTTCACTTGCTGAAGACAAAACTAAAGGGAAAATGCCCCAAGAACAAGCAGGAGCTGAAGACAGTTGAGGCCTGACAGAGCATCACCAGGGATGAAACCCAGCGTCTGGTGATGTTTATGCGTTCCAGACTTCAGGCTGTAATTGACTGCAAAGGATTTGCAACCAAGTATTAAAAAGTGAAAGTTTGATTGAATAAGAGGGAGATGAAGCCTCTATCAATCTACATGTAAAATCCAGCTCCCATTGTGTTTATCTAGTTAGTGGCCATAGAGGAGGAGGGGGGAGTGGCCAGTCATTTTAGTGATTATGAACAGCATGGAATACACCATTTATTGATAATTTCTTATGATGTGGGTTTATTGACACTTTAAATTGCTTACTCTGATTTCACTGCAAACTGTGAAATTCTCACAGTGTATTAGAAGCTGCAACAAGTCATATAGAGCCCACCTAATTTTTTGTCTGGAGGACGTCCAGCATCATCTAGCCTTTCCCTCCCTAGTCTGACTGTCCCTGACCCACCCATTTCATTCATTGAATGGGTTTAGTACTTTCAATCATGAAGTCTTAGAATCACATGTGGGTGTTACCTAGGAGAGTCTTTATGCAAAAACAGCCTGACTAGGAACGCCCACTCCTCAAGACTGACATCCACCCGTGAAGGCATTTCTATTTTTACAGATTTCCATCCAAAAACAGCCCACTGCTTGCATTAGGGTTGAGGGCCCTTGAGAGAAGGACTGAGGCAGGGTGCTGTGATGTTTTCAGGAAGCTCTGTACAGCACCCTGCTGGCCCCTCCCACCACCCATCATCTGCCTGCTTGGCATAAAGAAGCACAGAGACCCAGTTATAAAATCAGTGGATCTAAAAGAATACATGTAGTGACAACAGAAAGGTTTATTTAAAAATATAAGCAGATTGAACGTGTAAATCCTAACAATAAAGCTTTCTTATTTGATCCCTTTTGGTCTTTTAAATATACTATTGAATGTGTTTTGTTATATCTGTTGGATAAGGTGAGCCGATCACTTCCTGTGCGCTCTGCCTTACCAGTTAAATTGTTCCCAGCTGGTAACTATAGAACACCTCCCCCAATGTTATGGAGATGTGGTGGGGGTCGGTCATTTTGTCCTAAGGTGACAACCCTGCTTCTCCATACATCCTGCACAGTGAGCGTTGTCAACTCAGAAGAGAAAATGTGCTACTGGCAGGATCACCAGGGAAAACAAAAGAAAAAAAACTTTTATTTCAGTTCTGCCTAAATGGTTTCATAAAATGAATATATGTCAGGATATCTACCAAAATGTTTTTGTGTCATATTATCTATATGTATAATAGAAGGTTGTAGGAGTACTGGGAATGATTTATGTAGAACACAACCATGTGTTTTATCTATAGTCGTTCAATGCTGCTTGTATCTTGCGTTATCATATACATAAGAATGTCATTTGTAACACATCTGGTTGTGACATTTAAATAGGTATCACAGCTCCAGAGCCAGCTGTACATGTGTGATAACAGAGGGTCACAGTGTGACATGCAGCAGGACTATGATGTCATGCTTTTAATATGATGGCTGGGGATATAAAGTGCTGAGTCTATTTCCCTTCACACACTATAAATCCCTGGTAAGAACAATGCAGAGTTTTGCCATGCAAGTATGATATTGGCAATCAAACCTTTGTCCTGTGTCTTCTGTTAGTTCGTTATGCAAATGCTCTATAAAGAATACAACATCTCTCATGTAGGGACTGTCCTGTCAGCAGAAAGGGCCATCCTGACAAAGGCAAGAGGCAATTATGAAATTGCTTTAACCACTTGCTTACCGGGCACTTAAACCTCCCTCCTGCCCAGTCCAATTTTCAGCTTTCAGTGCTGTCGCACTTTGAATGACAATTGCGTGGTCATGCAACATTGTACCCAAATGAAATTTTTACCATTTTTTCCCCCACAAATAGAGCTTTCTTTTGGTGGTATTTAAATGACTGCTGGTTTTTTTTTTTTGCTAAAAAACAAACAAAAAAAAGACAGAAAATTTTGAAAAAAAACCCCAAAAAACTTTCATAGTTTTTTTATAAAATTTTGAAAACAGGTCATTTTTTTTCCTTCACTGATGTACGCTGATGAGACTGCACTGATGGGCACTGAGCGGTGGCATTGATAGGTGACACTGATGGGCACTGGTAGGTGAAGTGGATAGGCAGCACTGATCGGTGGCACTGAAGGTAATTGATTGGCAGCACTGGTGGGCAAAGGTAGGTGGCACTGTGGGCACTGGTAGGGGGCACTGTGGGCACTGGTAGGTGGCACTGGTGGGTACTGGCAGGTGGCACTGTTGGGCACAGCCGAGCCATCCGCAGCTCTCTGTGCGAGGGACCGATGTCCTTCTGGCAGAAGCCGGTTATCGGCTTCTTTTTCCCCTCACACTGACAGCGTGAGGGAAAAAAAATACAGATCACCAATCTTCTGTTTACATCACGTGATCAACTGTCATTGGCTGACAGCTGATCACGTGGTTAGGGGCGGGTCTGCCCTCTTACTCTGATCTGTCATCAGCCGAGTCTCAAGGACTCCGGTAATTCAGGTCTGCTCTGTGGCCGTCTTTCAGCTATGGTGCGGATGTGAAAAGGTTAAAGTGATACTAACGTTTTTTCCTTTTTTTTTTTTTTAAAGAAAACTGCACAGAGCAGTCCCTTACCTCCTCTTTGGTGGTCCCCCACCAGTGTTGTTAGCTCTTTCTTCCTCCAGGTGCTCCCTCAGCAAGTCAGGTGCTAAGGGGGCACCCTGCACGTGTGCTTCCGAGCCGGGCTGCGTGTCCATAGACACACTTAGCACTGGTAAGCCACACCCCTGTTCCCTGGTGACAGGACTTTGACTGACAGCAGTGGGAGCCATAGGCACTAGCTTAAAGCAAAGCTCCACCCAAAAGAGGAAGCTCTGCTTGTCTGCCTCCTCCCCCCTGAAAGGTGCCAAATGTGTGCTTTTGACAGGTACCTGCTCTCACTGCTGGCTCAATTAGACACGGCAAACTGAGCCGGAAGTTAGCCGCTCCCCCCTCCCCTGCAGCCTTCTGTGACACTTCTCACGCATGAGCAGAAGGAAATCAGCTGTGGAGCCGCAAGGCTTCACTGCCGGTTTCCCTTAGTCAGGATGGTGGCACCAGCACCCAATGCGCGATTGGAGAATCGGTTCCGGTGAGGACACCGCTGGATACCTGGGCAGGTAAGTGCCCTAATACTAATGACTTGACACCCATGCTATAGCCGAAAGACGGCTACAGCCTTGGCTTCCTTTGCCGGGGGGCATCCATGTACGTGCGCGCGCCCCCTTGGGACTCGGCTGATCACAGAGCAGGGTAAAGGGCCTATCACAGCGAGTCCTTTACCACGTAATCAGTTGACAGACAATTACAGCTGATCCCGGAAGTAAACAGAAGTCGGTTACTGGCTTTTTTTTTCTTCTTCACGTTGTCAGCTTGAAGAAAAGAAGAAAGCCATTAACTGGCTTTTGTTAGAGGGACATCGGTCCCCTAAGCGCTCACCAGTGCTTCTAATCAGTGCCCTCCAGTGCTGCTAATCATTGCCCACCAATACCATCTATCAGTGCCCATCAATACTGCTGATCGGTCCCTATCAGTGCTGCCAATCAATACCACCTATCAGGGCCCATCAGTACTACCCATCAGTGTCACCTATCAGTGCCACCTATCAGTGCTCATCAGTGCCTTCTGATTAGTGCCCACCAGTGCTGCCTCATCAGTGCCATCTATCAGTGCCACCTCATCAGTGCCAAACAGCGAAGGAGAAATATAACCTGAGTACCGGAGTACTGTTTTGTTTCTTACCGTTGGATTTATCACACATGCTGTAATGGTTTGGTACACTGCAAGCACCTGGATAATGTGTGTTTTATTTGGGTTTTTATGGCAATACAGATTTTTTTTTAAATGATACGCCACTATATATGGTGATTTCCTTTTCATGTATATACGGCGGAGTGGAGGCATAGCAAGAATTAACATCATTGTATGAAGGTGGCCAGGGGTAACTGAGTTAAGCAAAGATAACCATTTGGAGCCCTCGGTGGTGGGACATATGCGTGTCTTGACCATACTTTACTGTACGGTCATATACCTCAGGTGAGAGCACATCTGGTGAAGGGTGCACATTTTGAATGCAGTGGTTTTTGCACTGAATGGTGGATCAACAGTAGAAGAACAAGACGCACGTAATGCACATTCAACACTGGAGACGGTTTTCTTTTCAGAAGTGATTTACTTTATATAACAAGCAATAAGATTTAAGGGACTTATTTTTGGACTAAGTTAATTTTTTATTTTGTGGTTTTAAGATAATTTGTGGACATATTTTTGTGTAGTGTGGCACTAATAGGTTTAAATAATTACAGGACATTTTACCTTAAAGCGATACTAAAGTCGCAATTTTTTTTTAGTTAAAAATAACAAACATATTATACTTACCTGGTCTGTGCAGTGGTTTTGCACAGAGCAGCCCTGATCCTCGTCTTCTCCAGTTCCTTTTTGGCCCTCCTGGCCCTCCTCCTGTTGGGTGCCCCCACAGCAAGCAGCTTGCTATGGGGGCACTCAAGCCGAGCCACAGCTACCTGTGTCCATTCAGACACAGTGCCGTGGCCTGGCCCCGGCCCCTTTCTCTCCTGATTGGCTAACTGACTTTGATTGAAAGCAGTGGGAGCCAATAGCGCCTCACTACTGTCTCAGCCAATGAGGAGGGGAGTCCGGAAAGCCGAGACACTCCTGCAACATCACTGGATCTAGATGGGGCTCAGGTACGTATTAGAGGGCCTGAGGGGGCTGCTGCACACATGCACACAGAAAGCTTTTTATCTTAATGCATAAAATTCATTAAAATAAAAAAAAAACTTTTCCCTTTACAATCACTTTAAAGTAGTTCTAAAGGCAGAAGCTTTTTACCTTCTATTTGCATCCCCCCCCCCCCCCTTATACTCACCTTAGCCCAACCACAATCCAGTGATGTGCATGAGAGCAGAGGCTATTCTCTGCTCTCTCACTCATCGGTTCAGGTACAGCAGTGGGAGCCATTGTTAATCACAGCCAGTGTTGAGGGAGCAGTGCCGGGGCCGAATCAATGGACATACAGAGCGGGGCTCAGGAGCTAACACACACCAGTGCCATCATAGCAAGTGGCTTGCTATGGGGGCACTCAGTGGTGTGGAGGAGCCAGGAGCGCTAGTGGGGAACCCAGAAGAGGAGGATTGGGGTGAATATAGCAGGTTTATTATTTAGAAAAGACAAAAAAACAAGCATTTACAGTTACTTTAAAGTGATTGTAAATGCTCTTTTTTTTTTTTCTTTAAAATAACAAACATGTCATACTTATCTGCTCTATGCAATGGTTTTGCACAGAACAGCCCTGATCCTCCTCTTCTGTGGCCCCTCCTATGGCGAGTGCCCCACAGCAAGACACTTGTTCTGGGGGCACTTGTGCGTGCTCGATCCAGAGCCGGCTCTGTGTGTCCATTGACACACAGTGTGTGGATCAGCCCTGCCTCCCGCTCTCTTTACTGGTTGTAATTGACAGCAGCCAATGGCTCTCGCTGCGGCCTCTCTGTCCAATGATAAGAAAGAGGCACTGTTTTTGTGCATGTCGCTGGATCGAGATATTGCACATGTTAGTATTTGGGGGTGAGGGGGAGCGTGAATTGGGGGCTTGGGGCGGGGGAGCTGCATGCAGAAGGTTGTTTACCTTAAAAGCATAGAACTCATTAAGGTAAAAAAAACAAAAAAAAACATTCTTAATTTAGAACCACTTTAATGCACTTCCTGCATTAAGGTAACAAATGTGGTTATATCACCCCCTCACCACCCTTTATACTTACCCAAGTTCTCTCTCGATCCAGCACTATACCAGAGTGCAGCAGCACTGCTCTTTCTTCCTCTTTCTCACAGGACTCAGTGAGGGCAGCGGAATCCATTGGTTCCTGCTGTTGTTTGTTATTTTTGAAAAAAAATGTAACCTTTACAACCACTTGAAGCTCTACTGACTTACATCATCCTATCAGGTGCAAGCTAAAATGCAGTTTATCATTTCCTTTTACGTGATTGGGTATTCTTTGCAAAGTGAAACTTTAAGAGCCGGTTCACACAGGGGCGATCCGACTTGCGGGGTGACTTTGCTAGGTGATTTGAAGGCAACTTATAGTGCAACTTGAGGCGACTTACAACACGACTTCATGCCAGGCGACTTTGCTGTGGCCAATCAGAGAAGGGAGGGAGGGGGTTCCCTAAAATAAATTTATTCTTTTCACTGTGAAGTCGCTTCTGTTTAGATGGGGGATCCGACTTGGAGGCGACTTCCATTGATTTCTATGGGCACAAGTCGGATAGAAGTCGCCTCAAAGTAGTACAAGAACCTTTTCTGAAGTCGGAGCGACTTCAGTAGTGTACATTTAGACCGCTCACATTCACTTCTATGGGATTTCACTTGGTAAGCGACTTGGGGCGACACAAGTCGCCTCCCAAGTCGCTGTAGTGTGAACCGGCTCTAAAACATTCAGTAAGCGCAAATAAAAGTGCAAGTGCAACTTCCCTGGCAAATATACTTTGCAACTTCCTTTGTCTATTTTTGTTTAGTAAATCAACCCCATTTTTATGTTAATTTATGTCACCACAGTTTGAAGTTTTAAAAAAGGGCATTTTTCATAACCTGATGGTGTAATGTGCATATATGCATGAACACATCATTTTAAAATGTTATCATTTTATGTACAGTGCCTTGAAAAAGTATTCATACCCCTTGAAATTTTCCACATTTTGTCATATTACAATCAAAAACGTAAATGTATTTTATTGGGATTTTATGTGATAGACCAACACAAAGTGGCACATAATTGTGAAGTGGAAGGAAAATGATAAATGGTTTTAATTTTTTTTTACAAATAAATATGTGAAAAGTGTGGCGTGCATTTGTATTCAGCCCCCTTTACTCTGATACCCCTAACTAAAATCTAGTGGAACCAATTGGCTTCAGAAGTCATCTAGGTGTCAGCTTATGAAGCAATGGAAAAAATCCGCTACTCCGTTCTCCTGCATTCACAGAGGAGATCGTTCTCCTCCGAGTGCCAGTTTATGAAGCCGTGTAGATCGCTTCACCTTTTCTGAAGTGAAGCGATCTACAAACATTTCAAACAGTTTATAACGCCCCCTGATACTGTAATCTTCTGAGACCTAACGAGATTACGGTACCAGAAATTCACTGAAACACTGAGATGTCAGTTTGTTAAGCAGTGATAATTATCACTGCTCAGTAATGGACATTCTGAGAGGAGACCGTCCAACTCGTTAATAAAATAATTAATCCCCCTACACTATATATGTATATAAAAACACACACATTATATATACATATACAGTATCTCACAAAAATTAGTACACCCCTCACATTTTTATAAATATTTTATTCTATCTTTTCATGTGACAACACTGAAGAAATGACACTTTGCTACAATGTAAAGTAGTGATTGTACAGCTTGTATAACAGTGTAAATTTGCTGTCCTCTCAAAATAACTCAACACACAGCCATTAATGTCTAAACCGCTGGCAACAAAAGTTAGTACACCCCAAGTGAAAATGTCCAAATTGGGCCCAAAGTGTCGATATTTTGTGAGGCCACCATTATTTTCAAGCACTGCCTTAACCCTCTTGGGCATGGAGTTCACCAGAGCTTCACAGGTTGCCCCTGGAATCCTCTTCCACTCCTCCATAACAACATTATGGAGCTGATGGATGTTAGAGACCTTGTGCTCCTCCACTTTCCATTTGAAGATGTCCCACAGATGCTCAATAGGGTTAAGGTCTGGAGACATGCTTGGCCATACCATTACCTTTATCCTCATCGTTATGTTGGAATACTGCCCTGCGGCCCAATCTCCGAAGTGAGGGGGTCATGCTCTGCTTCAGTATGTCACAGTACATGTTGGCATTCATGGTTCCCTCCATGAACTGTAGCTCCCCAGTGCCGGCAGCACTCATGCAGCCCAAGACCACGACATGTCCACCACCATGCTTGACTGTAGGCAAGACACACTTGTCTTTGTACTCCTCACCTGGTTGCCACCACACATGCTTGACACCATCTGAACCAAATAAGTTTATCTTGGTCTCATCAGACCACAGGACATGATGCCAGTAGTCCATATCCTTAGTCTACTTGTCTTCAGCAAACTGTTTGCGGGCTTTATTGTGCATCATCTTTAGAAGAGGCTTCCTTCTGGGGTGACAGCCATGCAGACCAATTTGATGCAGTGTGCAGCATATGGTCTGAGCACTGACAGGCTGACCCCCACTCCTTCAACCTCTGCAGCAATGCTGGCAGCACTCATACGTCTATTTCCCAAAGACAACCTCTGGATAGGACACTGAGCATGTGCACTCAACTTCTTTGGTCGACCATGGTGATGCCTGTTCTGCGTGGAATCTGTGCTGTTAAACCTCTGTATGGTCTTGGCCACCTTGTGGTAGCTCAGTTTCAGGGTCTTGGCACTCTTCTTATAGCCTAGGCCATCTTTATGTAGAGCAACTATTTTTTTTTTAGATCCTCAGAGTTCTTTGCCATGAGGTCCCATGTTGAACTTTTGAGACTCCTAGATTTTTTTTTTATCAACGAGATGTATTTCTACCGGATCCGATATTCTTCTCACGGTTCTGGGACTTTGACTCGATGGTGTTCCACCGGTTCTGGTATGTCTCCAAATTGTCGTGTCTAAGGTGCGTCTTGTCCGTAGTGGTACCAGCTGGTTTCTTCAACTCACGTGTACGAGTCACAGGATAGGTCTCCAACAGAAACCCTTTATCTGCATACTCACGACGGTCGTAACGACGTCTCCAACTTCCTCACCCCCAGTCGGACAGTCACGAGTCTGGTATACGACGTGTGACGT
>BLSH010511195.1:81906-113914 GCA_018402905.1 Glandirana rugosa | reverse complement strand
CAATCTGACAGAGCTTGAGCTATTTTGCAAAGAAGAATGGGCAAAAATGTCCTCTCTAGATGTGCAAAGCTGGTAGAGACTTCCCCAAAAAGACTTGCAGCTGTAATTGCAGTGAAAGGCGGTTCTACAAATTATTGACTCAGGGGGCTGAATACAAATGCACCCCACACTTTTCACATATTTGTACAACATTTTCCTTCCACTTCACAATTATGTGCCACTTTGTGTTGGTCTAGGACATAAAATCACAATAAAATCCATTTACGTTTTTGGTTGTAACATAACAAAATGTGGAAAATTTTAAGGGGTATGAATACTTTTTCAAGGCACTGTATGTCAGAGGGAGTGTTATGGCCACTGAAATGCCTTGAATGTTTATGAAAAGCATTTTGGACACTTTCACCTTTGGTTTGGTACCTTTCTCTGTACTTCCATACTTTAAAACAGCACCTGAGATGGACTGTAAAAGTATATTGAAGTAAATAGGGGAAAGGGGATGTGTTAGAAGCATGTGTTCTACATGATGCTGTGGCTTGTTTATTTTTTTTTTTTTTTTTTTTTTTTTGTTACTTAAAAAAATGGGCTAGATTTTTAGTATAGTTCCCCCTTACCCCTGGGCAGATGAGAAAAACTCCTAGGCAGCTCGATGGGCTAGCACTTCAAACCTAGTGAAATCTTTGACTTCTTGTGGGATGAAAGGAATTGTGCGCCATTTGCTTTATCACATTTAACCACTTCAGCCACGGAAGGGTTTACCCCCTTCCTGACCAGAGCACTTTTTGCGATTCGGCATTACATTACTTTAACTGATAATTGCGCTGTTGTGCGACGTTCTACCCAAACAAATTTGACGTCCTTTTTTCCCCCACAAATAGATCTTTCTTTTGGTGGTATTTGATCACCTCTGCGTCGCTTTTGATCACCACTATAAACAAAAAAAGTGTGAAAAATTTGTGGTAAAAAAAAAAAAAATCGCAATCAGCGTATATTGATTGGTTTGCGCAAAAGTTGCTGCATTCACAAATCATGAGAATTAATTTATGGCGTTTTCAATATTTTTTTTTTTTATGAGTAATGGCGGCGATCTGCGATTTTTTTGGGGACTGTGACATTGCGGCGGACACGTTGGACATTTTTGACACTTTTTTGGGACCAATGACATTTATACAGCGATCGGAGCTAAAAATAGCCACTGATTACTGTATAGATGTCATTGGCAGGGAAGGGGTTAACCTGTAGGGGGTGATCTAAGGGTTAACTGTGTTCTCTCACTGTGTTCTAACTGTATGGGGGCCGGGCTGGCAGGGACATGACAGATTTAACTTATCCCGATCACAGGGATTAGTACATCAGTGTCATGCCGCCTGTCAAAACGGGGAACCACCATGTTTACATCGGCGCTTCCCCATTCTTCCTCCCTCACAGGCGATTGTGGGTCACCGGTGGACATTGAGTCCGCCCGAGCCGCAGTCACACTCACACAAGAGCATGCAAATCGCCGTATATATGCGGCGGATCGTGCAGAAGAGCCACTTTGCCGCAGTACAAGTACGTGAGCCTGTCGGGAACCGGTTAAAGAGTTTATTAAAGTACAATAAACTCAAGGAGAGAGGGTTAGGGAACAAGATACCCAACAAATAGGCAAAAATGGCTCCAGACTTCTCTACTAGCTACTGTCAATACTGGCTACTGTCCTTTAAGCCAAGCAACCAAACCAGCAATCTGTATTAATTGACTGTTACGCACAAGTAGCATAAGTACCTTATACGATGGGCTGCACACATTCATGCAATGTCCACTGGCAACAACTTCTACCCAGCTTTTCAGGACACTATACAGCAGGGAAATCTCTTCCCAAGATACTCTTTCTGGATGTACCCTCCAGCAAGGCATTCCCCATGCCCCCTTTCAGAAATAACAGCAGGTCTGGGAAACACAAGTCCACATGGCAGATACGGTCACAGACAGCCCTCTCTCCAGGCCTAGAAGGACAGAGAACCTCCACTCCCGGCAGTAG
Source organism: Glandirana rugosa (assembly GCA_018402905.1). Lineage (NCBI taxonomy): Eukaryota > Metazoa > Chordata > Amphibia > Anura > Ranidae > Glandirana > Glandirana rugosa. The sequence goes on along the minus strand of BLSH010511195.1, from coordinate 111,897 downwards.
CCCCGGAGGCAAAAACCCTCTTCCAAGGTCACCCTAAATATTTATGGCCTCTCCCAACATACAAGACTGGCAATAAAGCTCCATGTGATTTGCCAGAAAATGATAAATATTCATAAATTGTTTTAGTATTCTTTGTTTCTTCTTGCTCCTTTCGTCAGGTAGAAGCAAACAATATCTTGAACTTAATGGAAACCCAATGAATGCAGAAACAATAAAAAAGGTTGACTATAGCCTAGTTGCAAGAGTACATTTGGAATGTTGGACAATCTTGCTTAAAGGGGTTGTAAAACCTCACAAATACCCAGTGAAGTGAACAGCCTCAGATGATGCACAGAGATGAAACAAATCTTACTTACTAATCGTACTGGTATATCTGCAGTCTATTCTTCCCTATACCCCTTCAAAAGGGCAGAAACGTGTTAAAACTTTCTTTATCTGTCAGGAGCACAGAGGACAAAGCACCAGAGAGAGATGCCACTTAGAACCCTGGAGAGAGATAAGTAAACATTACAGATATACGTGCTTTGCTCAGATTCCATGACAGAGGTTTATAACCATTTTAAGGCAGGGGCCATATTATACAAAAAGAAAAGCTGAACTGTGCAGTAATTCTGTGTGAAACCTTGCCTCTGTGCAGGAACTTCCTGTAATAAAGACCAGCCACTGCTGCACTCCTTCCTTGTGCAGAGTGCGTGGTCTTCTCTCCACCACCTACTGTAGTTTTCTACAGGTAGCCTATCATGGCTGAGACCTGTTGGCTCCCTTCCACAGCTCTGCTCATGCTATGTAACACTTAGTATATGCTGTAGATCACTGCTACTTTTACAAGATAATATCTGGGTTTGCAAAGGCATTGGGCGCACACATCTTTGCGGCTATTGAGGAATAAATTAAGTTAACGTTTTTGTGCTTAGAGTTCAGCATTAAATAATGGAAAGTCCAAGTGTGGCCACACACAGTTAGATTTTTTTTTAAATCTCATTGAGGTTTAAATCAGTCAAAACGATTGGATCCATAATAAATAAGAACAGCCATAATTTCCTTCCCAAATGATTTACACTCAATCAAACTGGCTAGAATGTTATCAATAATTTTACATCAGTTTTTGGCACTGAGATACTTTGTTCATGAAGTTGATCAGATTTTGATTAATCCGATTATGAGATTACATGGGAAAAACAGAGATTTGATTGATAATTTACCATTGTCAGTTATGATTGTATCTTAACTATCAATCAAAATCAAATTGGCATATTGATCTAATAGGTTGTTGACTATTGATTGATGGCTGTTCCTATTGTAAGAGTTCTACTGGATCTGGAGCAAAAGAGATTTAACCTCCACATACAGAAAGACTTTTTCACAGTTAGCATTGTGGAAACGTGAAAAAGACTCCAAGAACCAGTTCTGGCCAGCTCAGTAGGAGCTGGATTAATTCCTAAGTACACAAAATATACCTGGATATTAAATTTTATAGGGAATGACACCAGGGATTGTTGATCCAGGGAATATCCAATTGCCCTCTGGGGGATCAGGGAGGAATTTTTTTCTCCCCACCGGAGCAGATTGTACCATGCTTCATAATTTTTTTTTTTCCTTCCTCTGGATCAACAGTGGGTATAGGATTGTGCAAATGGAAGTTTTCTATTTATTTTTTCTTTTGGTTGAACTATATGGACTATATCTTTTTTAAACACAACTATGTAACTATGAAAAGACGTTTGAACATTTATTGAAGTGTGTATGGCCACCATAAGAGTGGAGAGGTAGTTCATGGTCCCTAAAGAAGTTTTTGAAATCCTGTTGCGAAAATGGAAAACGTTGGGTAAAAACATTGCGAAATTAACCATTGTGAACCTTAATAAATAGACCACTGTACATTTGCCTGGAAGAATAAGACTAGAAAGTGTGATCATGTCTGAGCGAGGGTGGTGGAGAGCGTAAACACTGACTGCGCTTTGAGCGGCATTTGCTAAGCAGCTGAGGTTTTGGTGCTGGCGGTGATCACACTCCAGCGCAGCTCTCCGACACAACTTGTTCTGGTTGTGCTTGTGGATGGAATGTATAACATCATTGAAGCCCGGTGCTCCCAGGGGCCACATAAACAGCCTTTGGGCAGAATCCGCACAAAAGACCTTGTGTCAGCTTCACGCAACGAAGGCGGGAAGAGAAAGCCAGATGCCGAAATGTTATTGGCTATCCCCATAACAACTCCGCACGCCAACATTAATCTTGTGCGACGTTAGAACTGCATCACGAAGGTTCATACAGCATAATTTGCCATGCGGCAGGACGCACCTTTCATGCTATGCCTCCTTGCCTGAGCTCACTAATGAATGTTGATGTAAATATTAAGGGCCTGTGAATGTAAGTGACTGTGAGTAATACGAGGGCAGAGGAAACACTGACATATTACAATGTAATCCATCCCACACACTTCTACTGAATATTATGCAACAAACATAACTGCGCTAATGCTAAAAACAATTTACAGCTGGAATCCGTTGGGATGGCTAATGCTTCTTTGTTTTGCTCAAGCATTTAATAAATCAGATAAAATGTGTATATATCAAGTGCTACTGTTATATCCTGGAGAATTGCCTCAATGTAATGACATTTATTAATGTTTGCTTTCAATTTAAATCTAGGTCATTCTTAAAGTAGATGTAAATTCTAACTAAATGACGTTAAGGCTCCATATGCATCTAGGCGTTGCTATTTTACAAGCGTTTTTTGGGTGGTTTCAGGCGTTTTTTCAGAGTTTTTGCAGCGTTTTTGTACAGGAGTTTTGAAGTTCAAAAGGTAACCAATGTAAAAGAATTAAAACGCCTGTAATCTGCTAAAAAAGAAGTTCATGTACTTTTTTGAGCAACGGGTATTTTGCTTTAGGCGACAGAACGCTCAGATGCAGAGGCGTAACTAGAACCTTCAGGGCCCCGGGGCAAGAAATTATGAAGGGCCCCCCTGACCCCTGGCCAGGGCCCTTCCCTCTTTCCACTGATCCTGGGGCCCTTTACTCCCATTGCGGGCCCCTTTATTACGGCCCCACCAAATAAACAAATAGTTGTGTATGGAGCCTCCCATTCATTCAGTAATGGAAGTCTAGTAAAAACAGTTTACTATGCTTCATTTATGAGTGAACCAATTGGTACCAATCACTGACTCTGTCCATTCAGAAAAGAAAGGTAAATGACAAATTTACCGACCCGTTCCTATCTCTCCATCATGACACATCTTCTACAGCAGCTGGCAGGAGAGAGAAGGGGGAAGACAGCAGCTCTGTGGGGAGGACTAAGGAAACACACAGGGACCCTGGGAACAGCAGAAGACAAGTAAACTGGATAGGAGGGGTGGCGGGGGCAGCATATAGAGGAACCAATCTCCTCCATTAGGAGGAAAATGGAGGAGATTGGTCCCTCTAAATGCTGCCCCTCCATCCCTCCGCCATCTCTCCTATCCAGGTGTAAAAGGGAGGCACACCGGCCCCCTGGAGCACAGGGTTTGGTTGCAATTGCAACTCCTGCTACCCCTATCATTACGCCCCTGCTCAGATGTGAACAGGGGCCATTGAAATGAATGGGATTGGTCTTGTTGGGCATTCTTAGAGCTGAGGCCTAGAGCAGAAAAGGCCCAAAAATGCCTAGATGTGAACGGAGCCTTAGTTTGCTCTGTGCACTGTGTATCAAAAACAATTGCCTTTTTTTTTTCACTTTTTCCATCCTTTGTTATATCTCGCTACCATCACTTCCTGTATACATGCACCCCAGCAATGGCTGCATTGCATTTCCCAGGACGGCTTTCCTGATGGTGACAACAATTGACCATGCCTGCGTAATGTGTCAAAATGTCCACTTGTAGTCTACATTTGATGCCCAAGTGCCAGGGTGACAATGTAGTAGAGCAATTGGGAGATAGAGACCTTTCCTGGCAGGATCACCAAGAATTAGCTTAATGAAAACTGCAGATTTATTAAGTCTGAAAAAGCCTATTTAAAGTTTATAGGAGATTTACAGATTTTATTTGTATGTACTTTTGTTTCCACAGGAAGCTCTGTCTGTGGTGAGTGACGACCAGTCCCTGTTTGAGTCAGCCTATGGAGCAACCTCACAGCTAGCCAAGGCAGAAATGACAGCGTCGGGGAACTCGGACTATGGCCAGCCGCATAAAATTAACCCCCTGGTGCCACACCAAGAATGGATCAGCCCACCTATGCGGCTTAACATCAAAAGGGAATATGAACATATGAATGGCTCCAGGTAAGCCAGAGAGAAATTCTGCAGGACCAGCAAAGGAAATAGTTGCCAGTGTCAACTATTGCTGCATTTCTTAATGTAAAGTTTTTTGCAAAGTTGATAACGGCCACCCTAAGTAGGACGAATGCAGAAGGTTTATCATTTTAATTAAACTGTCTGCTGTGATGCATGATGGGAGACTGAAATTGTGGCCCACTGCCACTGTGTATTGGACAGTCTTTGGGCTGCTAACACAAGTGCAGTGATAACCCCATTTTGATTGTCTTTCTTCTTGATAAAATTTTGTACTCTTTCAATGAAAGGAAAGATTCCATGTTTATTGATTTAGCCTGGCTTATTTGAGAACAATATCCTGCTCTCCTGTTAGAGTGGGGTACTGCTAGAATACATCAGGCAGACATAGAGCACCAATAGCTGCATATAAAGTCAGATTAGAAGCTCTACTGTTGCTGATTCAGTGACTGTCACTTCAGGTCCTGCCTTCCTTGGGTGCTTGTACAAAATTGTTAATGTCCATTGTTAAACAGATGCAGTTGTCTCACACACTCTACTTGCAGGGTTGTCAACCGCCAGTAAATTTACTGACAGTTTGTAAAAATCAGTGATTTTTACAACTGTCTATGAATATCAGGGTCTGATAATTTGTCATGCTGTGCTGATTTTTTAAGTGTAAACCAAGCAAATTACTTGATATTGCCTTCGTTTTTAATAGGAGTTCTGTTATTTTTCGGGTTGCCAATAAAAAATGTAATCGGACAGTAAATTTTCCATGTTTTGCCAGTAAAAAATGGTGCGGGAGGTTGGCAACACTGTCTACTTGGCTTTGGATGGTTAAAACTGCATTTCTGGTGCATCTATTGTTGAAGTGCTGTATATGTCCAGCCAACACTTTTTTTCACTCCAGGTGTGGATAGAATGGGGAAGGCTTAGGACCACTGTCAGGTTTTTACTGCTATCTGAGGCCCTGTTAGAGATCTTTCCCCCACTTCCTGTCCTGCTGACAGTGTTTTACTAGATGGGAAATACAAAATCTGTAACAGAGACACAATTAGAAATAAAAATTATATCTTTAGTAGAATTGGAGAAGGCTAGAATCCTTAGACCCCTTTCACACTGAGGCGGTTTTCAGGCTCTGAAAACCGCCTCCCATTCATTTGAATGAGTGCTTTCACACTGGGGCGGTGCGCTTGCAGGGTGGTCCAAAAAGTCCTGCAAGCAGCATCTTTGGGGCATGTTTGGAGCACTTTAAAATACGCTTCAAAATGCTCCTGCCCATTGAAACGAATATGCAGTGCTTCCAAAGTGCTTTAAAAGAGCCGCAAAACTGGTCTTTTTTTCACTTTTTTAAGGTCACGTTGTCAGCGTTTTAGCGGCAGCTTTTGCAGCGCTTCAGGGTGAAAGGGGTCTTAGGAATCATTGGGACTCATTGTAAAAGTTTAATGGGGGTCCCCTGCTGGTCTCCATAGCAGGTTGCAGTGTCAACTGTGATCATATGTGTCCGTAGGCGAGCGCACATAGGGTGGCAGGTGTGCCTGGGCACACCCTATTCACCCTGTACTGTGTAGATTACCCTTGCTGCCTGGTTGCAGAAAAAGGGACAGGGGAGTCTCTGTCCTCAATCCCTTTCTCTGTCTCAAAAGTGAGACATCAGAGGTCTGTTTAGACCCCTGATATTTCATAAAAGGGCTCCCAGCAGGGCTCCTAAATAAAATTGTAAAAAAAAAAAATAATAAAACATAATATAATATTGTAAAAAATAAAAAAACAAAAATTGTAAAAAAATAAATGAAATAAAAATAAACTACTGACACCGATCTCTGCCCTTCTGACATATACACACACACACACACTCATGTTTGCGTGCGCTTTGTGGTGCACACCCTAATACAATAGGCTGCACACACCTATGTATGTGTCATTGAAAAGGGTATACCTAAATTAAGGACAGGCAGCAGGAGAGCAGTCAGTATACTACAAGGAAGTAGTGTTGTGAAAAAAATGTTATGGCTGTAGTAGTAGTAAAAACCCTAATGATATCTGCTGTCCTATTGGTTTTAGCAGAGGAGAAAGTCTGGGAGTTGTTGCTGTAGTTTGTATTATTTAGTCCATGTGAAAGGTATAGCATCTACAAACTATGGTATATACAGTGTACTTGAAAATTGATCAATCCTTATGTACTGACTGAGGCCCTAAAATGCTTGGACAGTACAATTGCCCATCCCCCAAATAACCTTTTTTTGGAAAGTAGAAAGTCCATGGTATTTAGAAAGAGGCATGGTGAGTTTTTTGAAGATGTGATTTTTTTGTCATAATTGTTTTTGGAAAATGAAGAAATTAAATAAAAGTTGTCATATTCACAAGGTATTTCTCTCACATAGCATAGGCATACTTATAATTACACCGCAAAACACATTTTGCTATGCCTCCTGAGTATGACGATACCACACATGTGAGACTTTTCATAGACTAGATGCATGGAGCCCAAAATCCAAGGAACACCTTTGTGCTTTCAAGGAGCATAAATTATGCATCTAATTTCCTGACTACCTATCACATTTTTGGAGGCCCTGGAGCACCACAACAGTGGAAACACCCACAAAATGACTCCATTTTAGAAAGCAAACACTCCAAGCTATTTTCTGAAAGGCATAGCGAGTCTTTTGAAAATGTCATTTTTTGCCAAGTTTTTGGGAAATGCAGAAAGAAAATAAAAATGTACTTTTTTTACACAAAGTTGTCAATGTAAAAAGATATGCCTATCAAACAGCAGAGGCATACTTAGAATTACATCCCAAAACACATTCTTCTGCTCCTCTTAAGTATGGGGATACCACATGCATGAGACTTTTTAATGATTATATTTAAAATATATTTTTAATGATAATATACTGGACATTTTATCTTGTGTATCACACAAATCAACCAACTGTATCAGAGTCAATTATGTATTGTAATGGTCACCTCTGTATGAGTGATCAGGGAATATAACTTAGTGCAGCTTCACCTATAGCAGTCCCTGTGCCTATAAGCCAAGCAAACCTAGCTTACTGGTACATGGCTGCTCTCTTGAATACTATGTTCAGTGGGCATGAAGCACAGGAGGCTGAAGGAAGGAAGAACAAAAGCGTTCCTGTGGTTCCAGGAGTGCACTCGTCCACAGGGGATGGCTGGGAATGGTGTCTTGCAGGAACATAATCAGTCAAACATGCAGATGGGTCAGTTCAGGCAGTAGGCAGAGGTATGGTCAGCAAACAGGCAAGGGATCAGCCCAAGCAACAGGCAGAAACTTGATCAATAAGCAGGCCAGAGTTAGTCTAGGTGGCAGGCAGAGGCAACATTGGACTGGTATGGCTGTGATCAAGAACAATGTTGCTGGCTAACACTGGTCTGGTGACACTGAGGACTAGTGTGGCAGCAATAGGAAATACTGCTTCTGACTTGCACCGATCTGGTGACACTGGTACTGGTGTGGCAACAATCAGGGACACCGTTGCTGGTTTTCACTGGTGTGGTGACAGTGTGACTGCTGTGGCAGGATCAAGGACACTGTAACTGGTGTGGCAATGATCAGGGACAATTTGACTGTTGTGGTAGTGATCAGAGACACTGTAACTGGTGTTTTGGTGATTAGGGACAATATGACTGGTGTGGCGGTGATTGGGGACAATATGACTAGTGTGGTGCTGATCACGGACAATATGAGTGGTGTGACACTATTCAGGGACACTGGGTGGCGGTGATTACGGACACTTACAAGTGCGGTGGTGATTATGAATACTGACTGGTAGTACTGGTATGAGGACATTGCACTTCTGTCGCAGTGATCAGAGATAATGGCTGGTGCCACCTACATAATATCAGAGCAACCAGCAATTGTACATGATCACCATGCCAGCAGTACAATGAAAAAAAAATTCATACTGTCACCAGAGGAGTGCAATGTTACCATAGTGACACTGTACTGCTTTGGGGAGGTGAATGGGATTTTTTCTTGCAGTAGGATTGCTTTTACAGCCACGATGGCTATGTAAGCAATCATTTCTGACACCTCTCGGCTGCATTCATTTAGAAATTGATAACTACTGTGATAGTTGTGATTAACCACAGCTATCACATTGTACAGGGCTGCTGTGATTGACCCTGTACCATGTGATCACTGTGACCAATCATAGAGATCACAGTAGTAAGCAATGGTGTCATGAATGACAGCTATTGTTTACTTGACATCAGTACATCGTTCGGTGGACACATCGGTCACAGATCAATATGCTGCGTGCCCCTGCGGGCATACCTGAGGCACAGTTCTCTTAGGATGTACGGGTACATCCTCCCAGAATGACACTTGTCCCGGTATACATGTACAGTGGCCGGGCAGGAAGTGGTTGATAAAAGTACATGGTAACCCAGACACATCACAAATATGAAGTGTTGGGGTAACATACACTTTAACAGTTTCATTTTTCTTAACAGCCTCCCTTTTTTAGAGTTTTCCATCACTTCTAGTCTAGAAAAAAGTTTTTAACAAGTGTGATGACATTGAGATTTACAACAGGGCTTAGGACCTGTAGGAGGAAGAGAAGCTAATCACATGCTCCCCCATACCTGGAAGTACTGGGAATTTCTCTGAGAGCCAAGCGTAGTAGTGGGGCGGGGGGGATGGATACAAGGGGAAGATGAGTGTGTGTAGCTGGTAGGGCCAGCGTTAACCACTTCCAGTCTGGGCAAATTCTGACATTCCTCTCATATGTGTTAATATCAGCATTTTTTTGCTAGAAAATCTCTTAGAACTCCCAAATATTATATATTTTCTGAATGCAGAGGCCCTGGAGAATAAATTGGTGGCTGTTGAAATTTTATGTCACACAATATTTGTGTATCCATTTATCAAAGTTTTCAGGAAAAAAAGTAAACTTTGATGTATTTTAGTGCACACAAACATAATATTATACCCATTTTGATTGATTGATCAACGTGGGTATATCCAGCCTGTCAGATTTTTCATGCCATTTTACATCACTGAATAAAGCATATCAATTGGCGCCCTGAGTGATTAATATAGAAAAAACACATCATGTAACAAATAAAATTTCAAAGTAATGTTGAATTGTGAATGCAAATGTCTTTCAAAGTATCCAAAGCAAGTACTGACCAAACACCCAGGTGCACCTTCCACCGTGTATAGACGAGATATGCTCTTACCAGATTCCAAGACTCCACATATAGGAGTCTGAAAAGGCATGGATTCGCAACAAATAGCCAATCCACTCACAGGAAAGAAGCAGGGATGGTGTTCAGTGGAACCATCCGTGACACCATCCCTACTTCTTCCCTGTGAGTGGATAGGCTAGGAGTTGTGAATCCATGGCTTTTCAGACTTCTATAATGTGGAGTCTTGGGATCTGGTAAGAGCATATCTCATCTATACTCGGTGGAAGGTGCACCTGGGTGTTTGGTCATTACTTGCTTTGGATACTTTGAAGGACATTTGCATTCACAATTCAACTTGACTTTGGACTTTTGTTTGTTCTATGTGCTTTTTACTATATTAATCACTCAGCGATTATTTATCGCTGAGTGGCAATTTATATGCAGCGGCAATTTATATGCTTTATTCAGTGATGTAAAATGGCATTAAAAAATTGACAGGCTGGATATACCCACGTTGATCAATCAATCAACTTTGATACAATCAGCCTGCCCATACATGGTTCGAATCTCGGCCAGTCCCTGCTAAATGGGCTGAAGTTTTAACTGTGTATGGCTGGCTTAAGAAAGCACAGTTTATGCCCCTATTTGTTTGCTATAATCACCTGGGCTAAGTAGCATTTACTATGATTTCATGCGCAGAATGAAATAAAGCTCAACATATAAGTATTTGTATCTATAAGAGTAAAGGAGGAAATATAGTATATGCGAAACATACCAAAGCCGGCAGAATATTAGAATGCATAAAGGGGATATACTCCGGAGATAAAACTATAATACTGCCACTTTATAAAACTCTGGTTAGGCCGCATCTTGAGTATTCTGTCCAGTTAAGGTCACCAATCCTCAGGAAGGATGTTCTGGAGTTGGAGAGAGTTCAAAGAAGGGCAAGGAAATTAAGTGGATTGGAGGATCTCAATTACAAGGAACGACTACAAGCACTAAATTTATTCTCACTGGAAGAGACATGCTTGGGATATGATAGCGATTTACAAATACCTCAATGGTGATCCCAGCAAAAGAAAAAAAAAAAACGATTCAGTCTCAGGGAGTGTAAGAGGGAGTGTAAGAGGACACGGGGCCACACAATGAGATTGGAGGAGAAGCGGTTTAACCAGCTGTGCAGGGGGGGGTTTCACTGTCAGGGCGATAAAGATGTGGAACTCTCTTTCACAGTCGGTGGTGTCAGCGGGGAGTATTGAATTTTTTAAAAGGCTCATTGATGTGCATATTAAAGAACACAATATACATGGATATGGTAAATAATTATAGACACTGACACACATACACCTACCTAGGTTCAACTGGATGGACTATTGTTTTTATACACCCTTACCTATTATGTAACTATACCTAAGAATATACATTTTTTGAGCAGTCTTAGAAAATTTTAAGCTTTTAATACTTTAACGTCCCCAAGTTGAATTTTGATTCAAAGTAACACTAAACTCTGGCTTTAAAAAAGATCTATTCCAGTATATATTCTTAACTCAGAAATGTACCTTCTATTATTCTTAGCCTCCTTCAATTTTTTTTTTCACTGCTGTGATCTGACTTTCTGTTAAGGGTGGCTACATTTGTTTTTCATGATGCCACTATATGTAGGAATGTAGCAAGCCTTTTTTGCTTGCTCCTGAGATGGACTTTGGAAATCTGTAATGTTCATAGGGCAGCACACATGACTACAACCAGCGTGCACCGCTCCTTCCAAACAAACAGAACAAGGGGGAAAATTGGAGGTTTGGGAGCTCACAGAGGAAGTTAGTGAGCAGAAAAAGGAGACAGAAAAACACAACGATTTCACAGTAAAATAGATTAAAGGGCCATTAAGTAGTGGATGTGTGTGAATTATTTTTGTAGGATAGGTTAGTGTCAATTTAAGACACTTTCTTAGTTCTAAAATAAATCCGGTTTCCCTTCCAGAAATGTGTGTCTTCCAGAAAATATATATATATAGGCCACAGCCTATAAATATGGAAGCCTGTCCGAGAACAAGTTTCATGTAATCTAACAGAGAACTTTCTATGTAATATGTGTGCCAAGTGATATTAACCTTAACCGCTTCCATGTACAATGTGATTGTATAATTGTGCCTCCCGTACACCCTGAGAATGGCTCTTCCATAACCCCTCCGGGGATTGACACGAGATCTTTGGTCGGCTGCCTGGAAAAACAGTAGCCAAAAGATGAAAACTTAAATTCAAACACATGTTAGTCAACATCTCCAGCCCGTTGTGCAGATTCGGCAGTCTAGCAGAGACATTCGGAAAAAATTACGGATGAACTGTTAACCCTCTGGAGAGATGAGAAACATATTACAGACCAAAATCCCCATCTCTCTATCTGCAGAAAGGCTCGGGTCTATTACCAGCTACAAAATACCCCTGTGGAGTGCTGAGAACTCCGATCCCGCTGGAAAAAAAAGGAGCCTGCAAAAGTGAAGGAATAAGACGTGTTCATAATCACCCTTTGTAGAACAGACATGAAGTGCGGGTGCTCTATCATAGACAGTCCCACTGTCAGAATACTATACACAATGAGGAGGATTCCTGCATCCACATTCAATATGTGGATGGGGGAATCGGTTCAGCCCACTGGCTGAGCGAAAAGAAACTGAGCCATGTATAGCCAGCTTTAGGAAGACCCTGTTCATGAGTGGTTACAATCTAATTGGGAGTGGTAAATGATACAAAAGAAGATAACAGCGTGGGAATGGGTTTATTTTATTGGTTATTTATATAGTGCAGACAATTTACACAGCACTTTGCATATTGTACATTCACAAGAGTCCCTACTCCCAGAGAACTTACAATCTAAGATCTGTAACTCATGCATACATACACGCACACACATGAACCTTCCAGCATCTCTTTGGAGTGTGGGAGGAAATCAGAGCACGTGGAGGAAACATACTCTCAAGCACAAGGAGGACCCCAGTGTTGCAAGGCATAAGTGCTAATCAATAAGCCACTGTGCTATAAAGATGTTGGAGAAATAAAAAAAAAGTTTAGTACGGGAAGGCTTCCCTAAAGAAATACTTTTTCAAAGATCAACTAAAGACCAATAGAATAGGAGATAACCAAACAGATCAGGGCAGAGAGTTCCAGAGAATGGGGGGGGGGGGTTGTGTTGAAGTCCTGGAGGGGTGAGCGTGGGTGGAAGTGTCGAGGAACCTGGAGCGAAGGAGGTCTTGGGAGGAGGAATTAGATAGGAAGAATCTTGTAAAAGAAAAAGAATGCTTGACTTTCTAGTGGGTTAAATTGGAACTATACCCCCTCATCCTTCACAGCCAAGGAAGCTGTCATCTTAGTCTTGGTTGATCTGCAGTTGCCATAATGCTCCACATGTGATCAGTTATGCCACTAGCCATTTGATGGCTTGATAGTTTGGTTGAGAGCTAAACCAGCTATGACTGTTTTTATTCACAGCATGACTTGAACACAACTGTGGCTGCTATTGTTACACATTTGAGTGTGACAGATAACGTGTCCCCCACTGCATGCCGTGGATCCTCCTGCCAACCCCTATATCACAACTGTTTCTTACCGTGACCCAGAGGTTGACGAGGAACCAAAGCCAGGAGGGGGGGGGGCACGCTATCCCTTCTCAAAACCCCCATCCACAGTGCAAGGGTTAAATGCTTGTTAAGGCTAGTGGTAGAAGAAAAGACTGCAATACTTACAGTAGCTTATTCCTCATTCCTGCAGCCTCTAGAATTCTCCCACCCTCAGGGTTGCAAGTAAGCCCTCACTCATCGTCCTTCTATACAGTGTAGGACTATTGTTCCCATGGTGCACTTGATGACGTCAGTGTGCGACCACTAGCCAGAGTACATTAGAGTACAGGCTTCAGGGGACTGGACACATAGATTGAGGGAGCTCACCAGAGCAGGAGGTTAAGTAAGCAATATAGCTTATTCCTCTGCCCCTGGACTTAATGACCATTTAACCCTTTCAGTGGGGGTTTCACTGCAAGGGTAGTTTTTTATCCTGTCTGGAGCGAGACTTTAAGGCAGTGTTATACTTTGCAGTGTGATACCAAAAAGAGAAGTGTTAATTGTCATTGTAGCACCCCTAGCTGTGTAGCTACAGTGCTAGGATTTTTGTTTTGTTAGTGTAGGTAAATTCAGGCTTGGCTGGCAGCCAAGCCTGTGTGTTTTTCTGGGTCAGCGTTTGAGTGACTCAGGGAGAGCTGGATGACTCACGGGCAGCATCTCTGAGACCTCCTTCTACTTCTGGAACTTGCTGGAAACTTCTAGAATAATGGGCCTGGAGGATAAGGAGGACCTGCCTGGAGTATTCTAAGGGCCATGACCAATCCCCAACAGATGGGTTAGAAGGGGGCAGGCCCCCTCAAATACTCAGGGTCAGCCCAGCTGGGGCAGGCTGGAGTCCAGGTGAAAGCTGGAAATGGAGTATTAGGCTGCAGGTGGCCCTTGAGGGTATCCCCCTAGTCTGGGGGAATGACCTTGGACCTGGGCTTGGCTGCGTTAAGGACCCTCTTCACAGCACACAGAGGCATCCTCGCTGGAGGCACGGTAGGAGGATAAAGACAGCAGGAGAACACTGCCGAGCAAATCTCCAGGAGAGAAGACAGCCAGGTAGGCAGGTGAATGTTACAGTCATGCCTGAGAGGAAAGGGAGAGAGCAGTGTAGGATGGATGCAGAGTCAGTCTGGGAGGACTCTGAAGTCATAGCCAGGAGAGCTAGAGAAAGGGGCAGCTGCAGCCCGGTAGGCTGGCAGTGCCTGAAGAGGTGGTTCTGGGATCAGTAGCCATAGGAGGAGGACAGATGGGCACTAGGACTTTGCTACACAAACAAGGGGCCCGCGTTCCCTGCCTGTAAAGGATATTTGCTATTTGTCTGACTGAGCCTTTGTCAGAACATCCAAACAGTGCCAGCTAGTCCTGGGAGTTGTAATTCTGCTATCAAGTTGTGTGTAGGAGGCAGAGGAGAAGTGTATATACAGACTGTATATAGTTGTGTCCCTGAAGAGTTGCTTTGATCAAGTGGGCATCCCATAATATCCCTATCCAAGTTTAATCCCCTCAATAAAACATAAAAATTAAGCACTGGAATGTTCTTCTGACTCAAGTGTGCTGTGAAGATTTGATGTGTCTGGCTGTGCAGGGTGGGGGATTCCTTTACACTTGTGGCTCCTTAGGGGGTGCTCTAAGTCATAATTCATTTACATAAATCATATATATATATTATGGCTCTGTATTTTTTTTTAAATCCTCGAAGTACCTTATTCCTGCACTGCTGTTGTGTGGTCACATGATCTCTCTCTGTTCTTTGGCATCTGCAGGGAAAGATCCTTCTATTCCCCTGCTGATGTATGCGCTCTACAGTATGCGTCTGTGTCTGCACAGCCCTGATTGCTGCTGTGCCAGTCACATGATTAACAAAAAAAAAATCAAATTAATTTTGTCCATTAATATGGTGTAGGCGGAGTCAAATATGATTGACACTAGTTTTCATTTTGCAGCCAAGGCTCCTTTTTACTTTACAAGTTTTAGCAATGACATTTGATATATTTAATACTGATTTACATTAAAACAAAGCTTTTTGTGTGTTTTCTTAGTGAATATAATCAATCAACATACTATATCCCACCCTAGTGTTTAGCAATAGGGGGACATGGAGGAGGGAGGGATGGAGGAGGGAGGGAGAGAAGGATGGAGGAGGCAGGGAGTCATATGGTGTGTACAGAAAAAGAGGAAAAAAGGAGGAAATTAAGAGCTTACAGGGGAAATTAAATTGGGGCATGCTCTGTAGAGGACACCAACTGGTCTACACAATCTCAACCTGCATTGGGGACAGCTGAAGGCAGGATCAACTAGGTATATTTTACTCTACACAAAACAAATGCTTTAGTGGCTTTGCGAGTATGCAGACTCTATTATATAGCATGTAATGGGTGTTTTTCATAGTCTGGGTTTAATGAGATTTTAAGTGGAGAATTTGCTGACTGCTTCTAGCTGTCTCCATGTAATTTGAATAAAAAGGTCAGTGCTGCAGAGGCCTTTACAGTTTGATTTCAAAATAGATTGCAGACTCCTTTTTCTCTGCATCATTTGTTATTTACATTTGCCTTTCACAATCTTGTTTTGTGCAGCAATCCCTTTAGCCCCTTTTTTGTGGGTTTTTATTTTTAACTGTGCAATTTGCTCTAGGTTTCTAATTTGCAAAAATGTACACATTTGTTTTTAAGAATTCCTGCACAGCTTGTAAAGAATTCCTTTGCAGCATAAAAACTTCCCAAGAGACGTATTCTGATCACAATCCTGCAGTGCAGACTATTTACTTAAGGTGTGCGCAGTTTGCAATGAGATTTTTTTTAACTGCATAAATTTACGAGCAATGCATACTTTAAGAAGAAAACTGTGCTTCTCTCTGTAAATCTCCCTTTCTAGGATCGTTCCACGAGCTGCCTTTGTTCATAGCCGGGCTGCCAAATAGACATCTGTAAAGTTATCAATGCTAATTTTAAACAAAACGTCACATAAAATAAGAACATTGTTTATGGCTAGGTGTGTATTGCCAGACATGACACAAGCATAAGCCAAATATTATGTAAAGTGTATCGTATAGTATAAGAGCAAGAATGTTATTGCTGACATCTGGGGAGCAGAGCTGTCGGACCCATAGACCGGCTTATATCTAAAGATTCCATCATTCAGATTTGGAAAATAGTGGCGTGACTTTGTCATGTGACTCATTTTGAAATGCATTCTGTGTTGAAATCCATAACTGTCAGACCCCCACTGAAGTCAACGTTCTGACGACACGCGTCTAGGGAGCGGAGCTTGTGTATCAATGTCACATCTCGAGACCTATTGTGTCTAAATGTGTTTCCAGCTAGCATGGCTTATAGGGCCATCCTTATGAGTTTTATACCTACCTTTTTTATACAAATAAATATTTTAAACGGAGAGCACTAGATTTTGCCTTCCTTACTTTGCATACCCATCCTATTTGGTGAGACGATTGGGGTCCATGTTCCATGGGAGTAGGTGTCTTAAGGGAAGGAGGTGATTACCAGCACCAGGGGAACATTGCTGATTTTACACAGATGTGAGGTGAGTTGATTGTGAGACTGGTGGAGGAAAGCACAAGCACTTTGGATTTTTTGGCACCATTGATTTATTGACATTTTTTAATTCACTTCAGCCAGCCACTGGATATATGATATGAACTTACAGCATTTTATCTTTTTATGGATTACCCTTTTACTTTTTCATTGGACATTTAGATGTATCACTATTGATTAATTATTGATTCACATTAATAGCACAGAACGGTTTTTGTCATTTTTATTTTCATTTAAAGCGAAGTTCCACTCAAAAGTGCAACTTCCGCTTTCAGACCTCCTCCCCAACTCCTGATGGTGAAACTGAGCTTTTGGGGAGGAGGGGGGGTGTGGGTACCCAATTTTGATGGCACTTCCGTTGCGGTCGCCTTAGGCGTTCGGAAGTGAAAAGTCTCCTTCCCCCTCCCTCCCGAAGTCTTCTGGGACACAGGACAGGTCCTAGAAGACTTCGGGATCAATCACAGAGCGCAGTGCGTGCCTTGCCGTGAAGCTGCTAGCTGTCATAGCCGGGTGCCCACAGTAGCAATGACAGCTCCGCGGAGGGGAGGGGGAGAGATCCGAGGCTCTGGGCGGCCGCATTGCTGGACCGGGAGACAGGTAAGTGTCTGTTTATTAAACGTCAGCAGCTAAACTTTTGGTAGCTGCTGACTTTTGATAAACTTAGAAACAAGTGGAACTCCGCTTTAAGTGAAGTGAAAGCACTTGTTAGAGCGGGTTCACACTACAGTGACTTGGGATCCGACTTCTGTCACCCCAAGTTGCTTGACATAAGAAATTCCATTGAAGTGAATGGGAGCCGACTTAATGTACACTACTGAAGTCGCTCCGCCTTCAGAAAAGGTTCCTGTAATACTTCAAGGCGACTTCTATCCAACTTGTGCCCATAGAATTCAATGGAAGTCGCTTCCAAGTCGGATCCCCATCTATATTGAAGCGACTTTACAGGAAAAAGAAAAGAATTTACCCAGGTAAAAGGAATGATATCAGAAGAGCTATATTCTCTGATTGGCCACAGGCAAAGTCGCTTGGCACGGAGGTCGCTTTTAGTCACGCCCAAAGTCGCATTCAAATCACCTACAAAGTCGCACCTGAAGTCGGATCGCCTCTGTGTGAACCACTTTCACATTGGAGGCAGTGGGGCGTTAGTGGTAAAGCCCCGTTAGTTTCAGCGGGGATTTTCCGCTGTTATAGCGGCACTACGGCGGCGGGAGAGATGCTCTTAACCCCCAACAAGGGGTTAAAACAGGGTTAAAAGTGCTGGCGCCCTACACTTCCGAGGTGGTGTGGAGCCACTCCGGAAGCGCTGGCCCATTGTTTTCAATGGGCAGGGGCGGTGGTGGAGCGGTGTATCACTGTTCACCGCACTGTTCCAAAGATGCTGCTTGCAGGGCTTTTTGTAAAGTCCTGCAAGCGCACCACCCCAGTGTGAAAGCACTCCGGCTTTCACATTAGGGTGGATGGGGAGGGATTTTTGAGGCGCTTTACAGGCGCTATTTTTAGCTAAACAGCACCTCAATGTGAAAGCAGCTATTATTAACTATTGTTTTCACCACTATACTATAGGAGATTGCCCAGATTGAGATTTGTAAATACAAGAAAATTGTTTATGGCTAGGTATGTATTGCCAGACATGACACAAGCATAAGCCAAATATTTTGTAACATGTATAGTAGGAGAGCAAGAACGTTATTGCTGACATCTGGGGAGCAGAGCTGTCGGACCCATAGACCGGCTTATATCTAAAGATTACATCATTCAGATTTGGAAAATAGTGGTGTGACTTTGTCATGCGACTCATTTTGAAATGCATTCTGTGTTGAAATTCATAACTGTCAGATAAGTTCATCTTGCAATGTCAACAAAATATCACTTGTTTGAAGTGAGAAGTTGGGGGCTTGTGTTATACTAGGAATATTGGCAACTATAGAAATAATACCTATAATGAGATTATTATTATTATATGGATTTCTTTTTAGTTTCATAGGCCTTTATATTCAGCTTTTATTCATTTGGTTTAATTTTTTTTTCCACAAGAAAAGAAAACTGTTGCTGTGAATACTTAGAACACGTTAGCTGAGGTTGGGCTTCAAAGTCGAATTACAGTATACCTTTCGAAAATTGCAAGCAGGTAGGCTGTTTATTACAGAAGAGATATGCAAAGTCTCTTCTACAATAATATGAATATACCTGCCTGCTCGCAGTTATCTTTAAAATGCACACTGATTTGGATATGCGTAGTGCCTGTGTGCCAGGATGACCCAACTCCTCCTCACATGACGGCGCTAACCAATCAGAATCCATCTGATCTCCCCTGGAAGCGCTGATGAAGAACAGCGGGGATTTCAATCCCAGACTGCTGGCTGTGAGAGGCCTGACAGCTCAAGGTAGCCGGAGGTAAGTACAACAGTGCTTGATATTTTTTTGCAAAGGTGAACTAACTATAAAACAGGAGATGAGGGGAAACCTCTTCAGCAGATCCCCAGACAGCAGTAAAATCTAATCCTTCCCCACTCTATCCACATACAGAACTTTTTTGGCTGGATCTACAGTACATATAAAAGTTTTTTTTGTTGTTTGTATTCTGCAATTTATCATTTACACTTTCCTTCTCTATTATGGTCAGGCCAACATTGTTTTTCTTAATGGAAAAAATATTAATATTTAATTTTTTCCATTGAAGCCAATGTAGAGCTTTAGGCTTCTATTCATTGGCTCCTGCTGCTGTCAATCACAGCCAGTGAACCAATGAGAAGAGAGGGGGCAGGGCCTGAGCCGCAGCTCCGTTTCTGGATAAACACTTAGAGCAGCGGCTTGTTAGCGCCCGGGTGCCCCCACAGCAAGCGGTTTTCTGTGGGGGCACTTTGCAGGAGGGAGGGGCCAAGAGCGCCAGCAGGGGACTTGAGAAGAGGAGGATTGGGGCTGCTCTGTGCAAAGCCAGGGCACAGAGCAGGCAAGTAGTACATGTTTGTTATTTAAAAAAAACAAACAAACAAAAAAAAGAAAACTTTATTTATTTACATTTTAATATACCTGCAATTTATATAGATCATCCAGAGGGGATTGTTGTTTTTTCCCAATAAAAGTGGAGTTAGGCTGAGCATACATTAAACAATTTTCTTGTACAATTTTCCTTTAGATTTACCAAAACCATATAATATGGGGTCAACCTAAACACTTTCAATTATTTATTTTAGGTACTTCTAGAGCGCCGTCATTTTACGCAGCACTTTACATATTCATTGTACATTCACATCAGTCCCTACCCTCAAGGATCTTACAATCTAAGGTCAATTTAGACAGGATCCAATTAACCTACCAACATGTCTTTGGAGTGTGGGAGGAAACCGGAGTACCCGGAGGAACCCCACGCAGGCATGGGGAGAACATGCAAACTGCAGGCAGGTAGTGTCATGGTTGGGATTGTATGCAATCAGGCAGATCCTTACACTACATAGTTGAAGGTAAATCTAAAGTAAATGGAATAAGAAAATTGTATAAATGTATTGCCAGCTTTACTGTTTAAAGCAGAGCTTTGTCTGAAAAAAAAAATTAAAAGTCAGCAGCTACAAATACTGTAGCTGCTGACTTTTATTATAAGACCACTTCCCTGTCCAGGGATCCCGTGATGTCAGCACCCCGAGCCAATTCATCCATCAATTTCAGGTGCAGGCGCTGGCATTGCAAGTAAAGGAAACCGGCCTTCAGGCTTCACAGCCAGTTTTCTATTGCACATGCGCGAGTCGTGCTGCGCTTTCTGAATGGTCCCTCTGTCTTCTGGGACATACACAGGTCCCAGAACGCAGCGGGGAGAAGGAGGGGCTGGACGTGTCGTAGATCGCCGATCTTACCTGGAAAGTGGGAGCGGGCACCTGTCAAAACCAGGTACCCGCTTGCCCCTTCCCCCCAAAAAGTGCCAAATGTGGCAGTGGGGGTTTATAACAAGCGGAGCTTCCCCTTTTGGGTGGAGCTCCTCTTTAAGCTGGCCATACACTGTCAGTTAAGCAAAAATCTGGGTCCTTTCACACATGGGCGGTTCGTTTTGACGGACTCTGCTAGCTCAGCCGAGGTCGATCTATAGATCTCTGCTGAGCCGGCGGATGACAAGTCAGTCTCCGCTCACTGTGCTGAGACAGACTGTCAGAGCCCCGCTCTCCTCTATGGGGAGATCGGATGAAAACCGACCGTCTGTCCATTTTCATCCGATTTCATCAGATCCACCAGACCGATGGTAAATAGGGTTTCCATCTACAGGCGGTCCCCTAGTTATGAACATCCGACTTATGAACGACTCCTACTTACAAACTGAGGGAGACAACAGGAAGTGAGAGGAAATCTCCCCCTAGGAAGGGAAATTCACTCCTGTAAGAGTTATTATGGGAAAAAGGGGTCTCCACTGATGCTTTATCACCAATCCTTGTTTCCACAACAACCCAAAATTTTCAAAATCCTATTATCATTGGCACAGGAAGTGATGTGAAATCTTCTGAGCAGAAACATAGACAGCAAATCAAGCATTACAGGGGTGTTACCCCTTCCCTATGCTATCCAAAAAGCTTAAAAATATTTGTTTTGGCTGGAGCTACACTTAAAAAATGTACCTGTTCCTACTTATAAACAAATTCAACTTATGAACAAAGCTACAGTCCCTATCTTGTTTGTAACCCGGGGACCGCCTGTAATTGGATTTGGTAGATCGGATAGCGACAGATGTCAGCGGACATGTCACCGCTGACATCCGTCGCTCCATAGAGTTGAATGGAGTGTCTGATCTGAAAAACTGACAGACGGACCTGATCGGACACAGCATGTGTGAAAGGGGCCTAAAAGATTCCTCCATCTACACAAAAGCGGCAGATTGAGGAATCACCCCCCAGTCAGGACCATTATTCTGACAATGGCACCCACAGCTGTCAGAATACTGATCCTTTAGGGGTACTTTAGGAATAGAGGATCACTGTGCAATTGTCATTTTTCTTCCTGGTAAATCCTGTTGTTTGTTTACAGTAGGAAGTACATTTTCTCCTGGGTACTATACACACAGATACATGCAAATATTGTCAAGCCAAATCAACACATGTATGGGGTAACCCCAATTTTTTATAATCTGATTGCATATAAAACCAACAGCATGGAAAAGCCAATAACACTTTTGTGTGTGTAGTTATCACTAAACTGTGTGCTGACTTCATAATCTAAGCTTGGTAAGACTTGTTGTGTTTTTTCATCATAAAAACCTGTTCTGTTTTATAGGGAATCCCCGGTGGATTGCAGCGTCAACAAATGTAGCAAACTCATTGGCTCGGAGAATAATGGGATGGCTTACAACACCTTCATGGATGAGAAAAGCGCCCCTCCACCAAACATGACAACGAATGAAAGAAGAGTCATTGTCCCTGCAGGTAATTCTTCACTCCAATTGTAATGGGAGGTCTGCGTGTGAATAGTAGGATGGATACAGCAGATGATGCATGCTTTTTTTTTTAACATATCAAGACAATGGAAATATTTGCATAAATATACAATCCAATTGACATGCAAATCACACTTTAAAGTGGTCCTGTCAGCAATTACACAAGTCTGCATGAATCAATTCCTGAATGTCACAATATAGAGTAACAGAAACATTTGTTTTTCTCTTTTGAAAATGGCATTAGTCTGCTGCAGACAGAAAGGCATTTACTCAGCCCCCTTCCCATTGATCAGACTGTATATTGTAACTTTGTAACAAGCCACAAGGTGAGAAAATGCAGCCATGGCTGATCTGTGTCAGACATTTGTGAGCACAGCCATGAACTGCATAGGCGCCAGGATTTCAATGATTGTGTCATCTCTGAGCTGGCATCTCAGTCCAGGAAGTAGATATGACCCTGGATGCCTATACAAAGATGGCTCCATCTATCTGGAGGGAAAAGCAGATGAAGGCATTGGTCAGGTGGAGTAATAAATACCAGGAAGAGTCACACTGACACATTACTAAGCAGCACTGCTGCACTTAACATAAAAATATATATTTGATGCCGGGGGGGTCATCAGTGACTCTCCTGCCATGACAACATGCTGAGTTAATCTCAGACCTGTTTTTTATAAGCTTTTGCTGTGAATTGAATTAGGTCTAGTGCATGCATTCCTCTACTCATTTTTCTGCATCCACATATAGGATTACAAGGCAGGTCTGTTACAAATAAATTGGAAGATAGAAATGCTTTAGATGCCTACAAAAGCAGGATATGCAGTCATATAAGAATGAGGAAATAGAATTTTTTGGCTATTTTTCCTGAAATTCATGTTATATGTCGCTACTCAAAGTGACACTAAACTCTCAATTTACGCGGCACTTTAAATATTTTTATTATACATTCACATCAGTCCCTGCCCTCAAGGAGCTTACAATCCAAGGTCCCTGACTCACTTTCATACATACACATACTAAGGGCAATTTAGACAGGAGGAGAATTATCCTACCAGCCTGTCTTTGGAGTGTGGGAGGAAACCGGAGTACCCAGAGGAAACCCACACAGGAAAAGTGAGAACAAACCAATGGGGATTCAAACAAATGACCCTATTTTCTGCCAGGCAGAAGTGCTAACCACTTAGCCACTGTCCTAAATTATATCGAAGAATGTATTTTTAACTCTAAAATGTACCCTCTATTGCCTCCTCCAAATTCCTTTGTTTTGTTGCTGTGATCCGACTTCTTGTAAGAGGGTGGCTATATTCATGCACTACACTATAGTCTATGGTCCCAATGTACGTAGCAATATAACCAGCCTCTTTTGCTTGTTCCCAAGATTGACCACTATGGACTATGGGATTTGTAGTGTGCATAGAGCAGTGCACATGCCTGCAACTAACTACTGATCAAACAAGGAGGAAAATTAACGTTTGGGAGCTCAAGAAGACAGAAAAATAGATTACAATGCAATAACAAGTGGATGTGTAGGGATTATTTTTGGAGAATAAGGATATTGTTTATGGTCACTTTAAAGTGCCATCTCATTTTTTTCTTGGCCTTCAGTGTAAAAGTTAGATCTTCTTTCCGGATTATTCCTGTCTGTAGCACTGTCCGGCCAATTTTCTTTATCAGCCGGACATAAAATGGTTTAGGATTCCCCCAATGTGGAGGCAGACAATAATTGAAAAAGACATGTATTATCTCATTTATACTTGCAGGCTGCCAAAAGAGGTTGTTTCCTAAGGTGTAATGCAACGTGCAGTTACACTGAAACACCAACTGATGTTTTTATTAGATAGAATAGCGTTAAGTCCTGATGAAGGGAAAGCATGACTCTTGAAATGTGTTGGCTTCCAGTGCTCTGTTCTTCTAAAATAGACTCATTTCAAGTGTTAAAGGAGAAGTACAGCCAAAGCTTGTTTGGCTGTACTTCTTCTGTGGATCACAGGAGTGCAGGTCGTTCTGTACTCCTGTGACTTGTTTCAGACTAAAGTCTGCTGACGTCACAGAGTTGGTCCCAGCTCAGGCGTCATCACGACCATAGAGTCGGGATCTATCCAGATCCCTGGACCGGCCGCTCTCTCCCCATCCACACCCCAGTGCTCCAGTGAGTGCAGTGAGAGCAGGGAGCTGTGAGAACCAAGTGATCGGCGGTGTTTGATTGCTCATTGCTCAGTGCTCAGTGTAGAGGCATCCGGGGACAGATAAGTATGAATAAAAAAATAAAAAAACCACATCTCTTTTAAGCATTGTTTAAACTCTATGCTCATCTGTAAAGTGCCATATGTGCTCTTTTTTGGACACTTGTGAGTTTGCTTGTGTCTTCATGGTATATACGAGAGACTGGCAATCCTTGCCGGTCATATGAGCAGCCAGTGCTTTAGATTCTGCATTATTGTGGCCTGTAGTTGACTTGAGTCTGGCACCAGTGTAATTATTTCCTCCAAGTTTTAAAGTAAATAAAACCACTTAGAGGTTCTAAAGCAGCCCATATATGATAGTGTTTTTTTTTCCTTCAACCAGCGAGTTGAACAAAAAAAAAAAAAGGACTCAATTCCTCCATCCAAACACTTGAGATGGATGAGGAAATCACTCCCGCTGAGTTATTGTATTCTGACAACAGGGAGACTTCCCCGTCATCAGAATATACTGATCAGCTTCGCTGGTTATAGGAAATTTTCAGAAGTCAGTCGGTAGATCGACTTCTGTACAACCAGCCTGCCCATACATGGATCCAAATTAAACCAGTTACGGCTGGAATGGAATTTCCTTCCATGTTTGCCCGGCTTTAACCTTCTCAACTCTTTCAAAATTGTTTAAAAGTTTTGGTGAGGGTTGGGCTTTATTGTGATCGCACATTCACATCATTTATCACTTACTGCTGAAATAGTTCCATTTGTGATCTACATCCTGTTAATTGATTACAAAATCATTAACTGGCTCTGCTTTACCCAATACAGATCCCATGTTGTGGAGTCAGGATCATGTACGGCAGTGGCTGGAATGGGCCATTAAGGAATATGGATTGATAGACATTGACTCGTCCCTCTTCCAGAACATGGATGGAAAGGATCTCTGCAAAATGACAAAGGAGGATTTCCTACGCAGCACATCTCTCTACAACACGGAGGTTCTACTTTCTCATCTCAGCTACCTCAGGGAAAGTGAGTGTCACCATGTTCATCGTCATAGATTCACCAAGCAGCTTTCTGCAGCTCTTCAGCATTGGAGGTGTCCAGGCAGGATATCCAGGTCACAGTAACCATTCTACCATAATGGGACCAACTGTATTCCATCAGTAGTAGGCAGGGAGGCCCACCTTGCGTTTTATAAGAGTAACCATTTTTTATATTCCATGGCACTCCAATCTGTTATAGGCAAGCCCCTTGCCCTTCATGTTAAACGTGGAACCAAAGCATTCGTTGTAAGAGCAGTTTGAAAAAAAAAAAAAAAACAAGTGTAGTAAAGCAATGTTGGTCAATTCATTATATATAAGGGGGCTCAAGGGTGGCCCTAACATCACTGAAGGGCCACGCACATTATTTCATGAGTGTTATTCTACAGAAAATTGTCCGAGACAGCAGACATGCTATAGGAGTTGTTGGGAGATGGGAAATATGCTTCTAGAGACAGGAGACTGCTAGATAGATTACTGCACTTAAAATCCCCTTTACCAATCAATGCTTCCACATTTGTGCTCCAACTTTAAAATACTAGAATACACATTTGGGTTCATTTACTAAAACTGAAGAGTGCAAAATCTGGTGCAGCTCTGCAAAGAAACCAATCAGCTTCTAGTTTCTTTTTTGTCAAACCTTAATTGAACAAACTGAAGTTAGAAGCTGATTGGCTACCATGCACAGCTGCACCAGATTTTGCACTCTCCAGTTTTAGTAAATTAACCCCCCTGTCTGTGGGCGTTCTGAGCGAGGGCTGCGACTCCCTTTGGGCACCAGGGATTTAAAGCATATCTAAACCCATAAAATATAATATATTGCAGCTTATCTCTCCTCATATGTGGAAGCTGCATTTGTTATCTATTTTCAGGCTTCTATCCTTTATTCTCTCACTGTGACTCTGCCACAATACAATTTCTGTCCTGGGGTGACAATGCTCACTCACTGTATTGTTTCTATGGAGGAGCATCATTGTCACCCTAGGCTGCTCTCCTTATTTGGATTACATTCCATTCATCTCCATTACATAGGGAGGTGAGGACGTGTTGACAGAAGAAATACACCAATCAGCCATAACTTAAATGATCACTGACAGGTTAGTTGATTATCTTTTTGCAATTGCGTCTGAAAGGCGGTGGGATATATTAGGCAGCAAGTAAACTTGTCCATGAAGTTGATGTGTTGAAAGCAGAAAACAATTGAAATTGCAGTTTGTTGTGTATGGGGGCTGCATAGCCACAGACTGCTCAGGCTGCCAATGCTGACCCCTGTCCTCAGCCGAAAGTGCCTGCAATGAGCACATGAGCATTATAACTGGAGTACAGAGCAATGGAAGAAGGTGGCCTGGTCTGATGAATCACATTTTCTTTTACATCATGTGGATGGCTGGGTGCATGTGTAATGCTTACCTGGGGAAGAGATGGCACCAGGATGCAGTATGGGAAGAAGGCAAGCCGATGGAGGCAGTGTGATGCTTTGGACAATGTTATGCTGGGAAACACTGGGTCATGCCATTCATATGGATGTTACTTTGACTTGCACCACTTACCTAAACACTGTTGCTGACCAAGTACTCCCCTTCATGGAAACTGTATTCTCTGATGGCAGTGGCCTCTTTCAGCAGGACAATGCACCCTGCCACACTGCAAGAATGGTTCAAGAACAGTATGAGGAACACAACAATGAGCTAGAGGTGTTGACCTGGCCTCCAAATCTCTAGATCTTAATTCAATCAAGCATCTGTGGGAGGTGCTGGAAAAACAAGTCTTATCCATTGAAGTCTCACCTCACAACTTACAGTACTTGAAGGATCTGCTACTGACAGCTTGGTGCCAGATACCATAGCATACCTTCAGATGTCTAGTGGCGTCCATGCCTCTACGGGTCAGGGCTGTTTTCACAGCAAAAAGGTCTGTTGTGGCCTACAAAAGGAGGACCCACTCAATATTAGGTTGGTGGTCGTAAAGTTAATGGCTGATCAATGTATGTTAATATTGTTTAAGATACAGTTCAGTACACAAACATACAATGATGTTGGATTTCTTTAAGGGTCAACGTGACTTTTTATGTCCTTGCAGCAAATGTACCTAAGCCTGGAAAAAGGGAAACAAATGCAGCCACCATGAGGTTACATTATGTTATAATATTTTTGTTAGGTTTCAGTACCCTTATCAAACAGCACAGAATTTCATCAGGCAGCCCAAAGGGGCACTAGCTGATTGGTTGGTCCCTATGCCATATGCTTATAAGAGTGGGTTGGGAAGCATACATCTCTTTATGCTTATGGGGAGTAGGTGCTTCAAGAGCAAGGAACTAATAAAGTCCCTGTGCTGGGAATCTCATGCTGTGTCAAAATATACCCAAGTCCTTACCTAGAACCATTGGGAGCAAATGTGGGGGGTTGGTGAGCACCTAGGAAGGGTCTGTACATTCTATGAGCACCAGGCAGTGATAATTGTCAGCACCTTTCTGGGTCTGCCTGTGCTCCACCTCTGCTCTTTGTACATAGCTCAGTCTGCAATGTGCTGTCCCACACAAGGAGAACAGGAAACCTCTGTGTCCGCCTCCTATTTCCCCGGGACACAACACACATCTGCATCCCATGTGCCACCAATCTCACCAATCTCCTATACTGCACAATTGCTCCTGACCTCTGACCTGAGTTACACTGGGGTCATAGAACAGTGGCAGCCAGGACTGCTAGTACTTTATGCACAGATTAACCCTTTCGCAAGCTAGCCGGCTCTGCAGATGTAAAGCAGGACCCTGCCTATATCCGTGGCTTTTGTTTTTCTCTGAAGATGAGATATATTAATACAGCTCTGTGACATAGACGTCCACAATTAGACCTGTTTCCTGCATCAAAGTAAACTACCGAATGTTCCAGGTATTAGTGCCAGGGTGCTTAGAACCTCAGAATTAGCAGGTTTTTTTTTTTTGTTTTTGTTTTACAGGGAACCACGACAAATCACTACAATCTCATCAAAGTTTAAACATGTTAATGTCATCTCAAAATCATTTTCAAGTTTAATAAATTTGAAGCTTAACCTCTTGCCGACAGCTGATCGGCATTTGACGGTGACAGAGTGGCTCTGTAACGCGGATCGCCGTCATATGACGGCCGCAAGATTGAGCCCAGTGAGCGTGCGCGCCGCCGGAGGCGCGCCTGCGCGCTCACTGTGTCCGGGGAGGGCCAGGGAGCGGGTGCGGCGGAGTCGATCTCCGCCGGCCACCCGCGATGCCCCCTCAGAGTGAAAGAACGGAGGTCCATGTAAGTAAACACGGACTGCCGTTCTCTGAGAGGGGGAAGGGCTGTGATCACAGCCTTCCTCTACACGGAAGCTGTGATCGCTTCCCTTCCCCAGCTAGGGCAGTCCCCCCACAGTTAGAACACGCTCAGGGAACAGAGTTAACCCTTAGAGCGCCCCCTGCAGGTTAACCCCTTCACTGCCAATGGCATTTACAGAGTAATCAGTGCATTTTTATAGCACTGATCGCTGTATAAATGCCAATGGTCCTAAAAAAGTGTCAAAATGTTCCGACATGTCTGCAGAAATATCGCAGTACCGCTAAAAATCGCAGATCGCCGCCATTACTAGTAAAAAATAAAAAAAAATAAAAACCCCAAAAATGAATTATCATCCGTAAACGCGACCACTTTTGCGCAAACCAATCAATAAACGCCGATTGCGTTTTTTTTTATCACAAATATGAGGAAGAATATAAATCGGCCAAAAACGGTGAAAAAAAATGTTTTTTTATATTTTTTTTTGGATTTATATTTTAGCAAAAATTAAGAAATTTGGGTTTTTTTGCAAAATTGTCGCTCTTCTTTTGTTTATAGCGGCGATCAGAAATGACGCAGTGGTGATCAAATACCACCAAAAGAAAGCTCTATTTGTGGGAAAAAAAGGACGCAAATTTCGTTTGGGTACAACGCCGCACGACCGCGCAATTGTCAGTTAAAGCGACGCAGCGCCGAATCACAAAAAGGGCTCCGGTCCTAAAGCTGGAAATCCTTCCGGGGCTGAAGTGGTTAAAGAGGATCATATTTATATAAAAAAAATTATACACTTTTTTTCTTTTACTGGTAGGGTTGTTTTGACCGATATTATATACAAATGTCACCCCTGCGATCTGCATACTGTATGATTAAAAGAACGTAAATACAAAACAATAATAATAAAGTAACAATTATATTGCAATGTTTTTATCAATGTTCAGCACACTATTCAGAATCTTTAGTTTACAAAGAGGAGGCTACAGAGCAAGTCCCAGCTATTATTTTGACAGACGGTATTTTCAGTAATAGAAGCTGGGCAGACAGTGGCACTGTAAGGCTTATTTACACTTGCTTCAAAACATGGCATTGGACACGCATTTTTAGAGCTTTCTGAATGCCATTTAAAGCTGCTGTCACTAAATAAAATTGTTAGCTTACAGTCCTTTTTTAAACCTTGCTTTTGCTTTGCTTCAAAAATTATACCCCATGTCCCATTAGTATTTTTTCCTGACATTCGATTGTTAAAATAAATCACTGTCGTCGAAATTTACCGTAAGTCTTTCGAGATTTTTACGCACAGGTTACGGTACAAAACTTCGTTCACATTTATTCGGAATGTCACGGTGACAGACGGGTCGAAGATAATGACTTTTATGGCAGACAGTTTTATTATCGACCCTGAACGAGACATCGGAGGAGAAACATTTGATTTCTAAGACTTATCACACGACTTGTAACTATTTTTGTAACGTTATATTAACAATGAAATAATAATAACAAAACATAAATGCAAGAAAATTAGTATGTCAT
>BLSH010511195.1:63064-81896 GCA_018402905.1 Glandirana rugosa | reverse complement strand
ATTACAAGTAAAAAATAAAAAAAAAATAAAAACCCCAAAAATTAATTCTCATCCCCCGTAAACGCGACCACTTTTGCGCAAACCAATCAATAAACGCAGATTGTGATTTTTTTTATCACAAATATGAGGAAGAATATAAATCGGCCAAAACCGATGAAAAAAAATGTTTTTTTATATTTTTTTTTGGATTTGTATTTTAGCAAAAAGTAAGAAATTAGTTTTTTTTTTTGCAAAATTGTCGGTCTTCTTTTGTTTATAGCGGCAATCAGAAATGACGCAGAGGTGATCAAATACCACCAAAAGAAAGCTTTATTTGTGGGAAAAAAAGGATGCAAATTTCGTTTGGGTACAACATTGCACGACCGCGCAATTGTCAGTTAAAGCGACGCAGCGCCGAATCGCAAAAAGGGCTCCAGTCCTAAAGCAGGATATCCTTCCGGGGCTGAAGTGGTTAAAAAAAAAAAAATCTCTGGTGATTTTGTCAAGCAGTGTTAATTTTGGCGATAAAATTAAAACAATTTTATTTGACTAAAATACGACTAAAACTCAAAGCCTAACTCCACTTTTGTTGAGAAAAAAAAAACAATCCCCTCTGGGTGATCTCTGTACATTGCAAGAATTATATCAAACTTTGTTGCAGATTCCTAACTTTTGCTATTCTGAAGAAATCACTGCTTGTTCCTCTGTGCTGAGTGGGTCTAATAGGAATGGTTTCATAATTATCTATCAGCTGTGGCAGCTGCAGGGCACTAATGAGGAAAACTGCTGGGCCTGCATCCCTTTAGATGTGTTCCTATTGGAAGTATCTCACCCAAAATGACATTTTTGCTGCAGGGGATGCCTGAAATCTGACTTGTATCTTAGGCAGACTTCTGGGAAAACTGGTGAGCCAATCACACAAGCAGGATAAGATGTTCGCGGGGAGTGGTCAGTACACATTCTATGTACAGAACAACTCCAGGTGGCCATATTGCATTGTAATTATAGAAAATTACAGTGGCTGCAGATTGAAAAGAAAAGCTAATTTTTAATAACATTCAATTACAATATGACTTGTATCGCCATTGTACACACTATATTATTTGTTCTTTATTTGCGATTTTTTTTCCCCCCCACGAAAGTAGAGTTACCCTTTAACCACTTCCGGACCGCGTCGCGTACATTTACTGCTGCAAAGTGGCAACATAACGCAAAGCACTGTCTATAAACGGCGATGTGTGCTCCAGGAGTGTGACCGCGGGTCGGGCGGACTTGATGTCCGCCTGGCAGCCGCGATCGCTTACAATAGCAGGAAAGCAGGGTACCGCTAATGTAAACATGCCGGTTCTCCACTGTGTGAGGGGGGACATGACAAATCTACCGATCCCTGTCACCGGGATCAGTTAGATCGGTTATGACCCTGGCAGCCAAGCCCCCTCACAGTTAGAACACGCCTAGGGAACAGTGTTAACCCCTTGATTGCCCCCTGCATGTTAACCCCTTCCCTGCCAGTGACATTTACACAGTAATCAGTGGCTATTTAAATTTCTGATCGCTGTATAAATGTCATTGGTCCCAAAAAAGTGTCAAAAATGTCAGACATGTCCCCTGCAATATCGCAGTCCTGATAAAAATCGCATATCGCCGCCGTTACCAGTAAAAAAAAAAAGTAAAAACGCCATAAATTAATTCTCATGGTTTGTAAACGTGGCAACTTTTGCAAAAACTAATCAATAACCGCCGATTTCCATAATTTTTTTTAACACATATATGTAGAAGAATATATATCGGCCAAAACTGATGAATAAATTTGTTGTTTATATTTTTTTTTATATGTATTTTAGCAAAAAGGAAGAAATATTGTTTTTTTTTTTTTCAAAATTGTCGCTCTTTTTTTGTTTATAGTGCAAAAAATTAAAAACCGCAGAGGTGATCAAATACCACCAAAAGAAAGCTCTATTTATGGGAGAAAAAGGACGCCAATTTAGTTTGGTTACAATCCTTCCGGGGCTGAAGTGGTTAAATAGCATTTTAGTCAAAAGCCTAAAATATGACAAACTAAATTGAAATTTGACGTCAAAATTAACACTGCTCTGCCACCTAAGAGTAAGAAGGGGGCATCTACTAAGCTGCTGAAAGGGAAAAAAAAATAAGAAAAAGGCTTTTCCTAATTCTTTTCTTGATATGGCATTACAGCCTATAGAGTTTACAGTTTTTTGGGGGTTTTTTTATATATATTTTAAAGTTGCACTTCTGTTTATCAAAAAACAATATTTTGTTTATGAAACTTGATTTTATTTATAAAGACGTTCTATATCACAATGGCTAATTTTGTGTCAGTAAGGCAAGTTCAAACCTTAATATACCATAAAGTTAGGAGAAATGCTTAAATAATGCATTACAATTTAACTAAACCCATTCGATTTTAGTCGACTAAGATTTGCTAGAGATTTTAGTTGACTAAAAAAATGACTAAAACTAAAACAATTCAGATGACCAAAATACGTCTAAAACTAAAATAGCATTTTAGTCTTAAGACTATGACTAAAACTAAATCGAAATTTGATGTCAAAATTAATTTAACACTGCTATCAAGAAGGTCCTTGTGTAGGCACTTGCTGTTGTAGAGTGACAACGGTCTGTCCCTGTCTTCTAATTGTTCCCCTGCATTGTCACCCTGTGATGGGAGCTTCCTATGGAGACTACAAGAGGCTGTTTCAAGATACATTACACAGGCATAGTCTACAGTTGTCACCATCAGGTAACCAGCCCTGAGAAATGCCATGCAGACATTGCTGGAGTGCATGTGGTCAGGAAGTGGCTGCAAATCATATGTAACAAAATATATAAAAAAAGGCAAAAACAAGCATGAAAAAAAAAGGCAACTGCTCAAGATACACAGTGCAAAGAACTAAGTAAATATCATCCAGTGAAGGATTACAATGAATTATTAATCTGCATGCTGGCTAAATATTTAAATGTATCCAATTAATAAAGTGGTTCTAAAGCTTAATGTTTTTTTTTTTTACTTTCATGCATTCTATGCATATAGGTAAGAAACGTTCTGTTACAGAATCCCCCCCAGCCCCCTTTATACTTACCTGAGCCCATTCCCGATACAGCATTGTGCATGAGAACAGTGGCTCTGTCCATTCCCTCCTCATTGGTAGGGTAATTGCAACAGGATTGGCTCCCGCCGCTGTCAGGCAAATCCTGTGACACGGGGTCGGGACCAAGCTGCCCTGTTTGTGTCAATAGATGCAGTCAGGGCGGCTCAGGAGAGAGCCCATACGGGTAGCTCCATAGCAAGCAGCTTTTTAAGGGGAGGAAGAAGGAAGCAGGAGTTCAGGTGGTGACCCAAGAAGAGGAGGATGGGGGCTGCTCTGTGCAAAACTATTGCACAGAGCAGTTAAGTATAACACTTTTGTTATTTTAATAATAAAAAAAAAAGAACAAAGCTCTAATATAGCTTTACATACTCTTCCTGGGACTGGACCTTCTGCTTCTGATGGCGGGGTCAGAGGTCCCCTAAACTATGGCAGTTGCTGCCCTCTTGACACATGACCCTTTACATTACACACTGCGTTCACACGTGTTTACAAGCGGCAGACATTTTTCTGCCAAAACGCCACTGTACCTGGACGCACTGGCAATGGTTTTTTTTTCTGCCTCTAAATGCTGATAGAAGCTTACGTGTGCGTGGACACGCCTGTCTAACATGCAGGGGAGTTTAGAGGCAGAAAAAAAACAAATCTGACGCCCCTAGGAGCAGCTGCAAACATGTCCAGTGTGCATGTAAGGCCTCATGCACACTGCTACTCCTCCTAAACTCATGTTTATGCGACTTGTGCATGTGTTCGCTTTGGTGCGCAAGCACGGAGGGATGGGGAGCGTTAAATTTTATTTTTCAAATTTATTTTATTTATTACTTTTTTACACTGTCCCTTTAAATTTGTTTTTTTTTTATCACTTTTGCTGTCACAGGGAATGTAAACATCCCTGTGGCAGTAATAGGTAGTGACAGATACTCTTTATGGAGGCTGGGTCCACACCTATGCGAATTGGATGAGGATTATACCGCATCCAATTCGCAGGACACTTGAAAACACATTGTTCACATAGGTGCGGTGCATTCACAGTCCGCATTGCACAGAAAACATGTGTTTACTGTGCAGTGCGTTGCAAATTCCCAGCCCATTATGTTCAATAGGAACGCATCTGACTCGCAGGTGTGTTACACATTGAACGGGGATCTTCCCCCCTGCCCACTGCACCTCCCCCCTCCCTCCCCGTCAGCCGATGCGCGGTAAGACTGGACAGGAGACGCTGAACAGCAGCTCCTGTCCTTCTCACAGGCATCGGGGGCTGGAATTCGCACCGGACCGGTGTGAATACAGCCTTAGACTTTTGAAAACTGGCGCCATTGGCTTCCGAGTAAACTGGAAGTGCCATTGTGACGTCACTTCCAGGTTACTACATCTGAGACCCGATCAATGTCTCCTCCTGCTGGTTGAAATAACGGCTGCTTAGCCGCATGGGTGGTCATTACAAGAGAGCCGACCGTCAGCTCTAAAAAGCGGTACTGGGTTAAATGCAGGCATCACTCCGGTACAACCAATTGAAGCCAATGACTATTATTATTATACAGGATTTATATGGCGCCGACAGTTTGCGCAGCGCTTTACAGTATTAGGGCAGACAGTACAATTCAATACAGGAGTAATCAGAGGGCCCTGCTCGTTAGAGCTTACAATCTAGGAGGTAGGGTTAAATGATACGAAAGGGCAATAACTGCAGGGGATGAGCTGATTGAGAAAATAAGGAGTGTAGTTGTTAGGTGTTGGCAGGATAGGCTTCCCTGAAGAGAAAAGTTTTCAGGGATTGCCTGAAGGTGGATAGATTTGGGGACAGTCTGACCAATTGGGGTAGGGAGTTCTAGAGGATGGGAAAGGCTCGGGAGAAGTCTTGGAGGCGAGTACGAGAGGAGGTGATGAGGGAGCTGGAGAGCAGGAGGTCTTAGGAGGAGCTAAGAAGATGGTTTGGTTGGTATTTTGAGACTAGGCTGGTGATGTAGCTGGGAGCAGAGTTGTGGATGGCTTTGTGGCTGATTGTTAAGTGTTTGGAATTTAATTCCTTGGGCGAGTGGCAGTCAATGGAGGGAATGGCAGAGAGGGGTGGCAGACACTGAACAGTTTGTAAGGTGGATGAGTCTGGCAGCAGCATTCATGATGGACTGGAGGGGGGATAGTCTATTTGAAGGTAGGCCAGTGAGGAGGGATTTGCAGTAGTCGAGGTGAGAGATGACCAGGGAGTAAATCAGGAGCTTTGTGGTTTCATTGGTTAGGAAGGGACGTATTTTAGAGATGTTGCCGAGATTGAGGCGGCAAGCCTTAGAAAGTGATTGGATGTGGGACCAAAAGGAGAGTTCAGAATCCAGGATAATACCAAGCACCCTAACATGTGGGGATGGGTGGATGGT
Organism: Glandirana rugosa; assembly: GCA_018402905.1. Lineage (NCBI taxonomy): Eukaryota > Metazoa > Chordata > Amphibia > Anura > Ranidae > Glandirana > Glandirana rugosa. Next base: position 76,438 of record BLSH010511195.1, on the reverse strand, counting down.
TGTGCCATTGCTCTTGACAAAGAAGTCGGGGGAAACGGCACGTGGGGGAGAAAATATTATGAGTTCAGTTTTAGACAAGTTGACTTTGAGGAAGTGGTGTGACATCCAGGCAGATATGTCTGTTAATAAGTTAGTGATACGTGAGGAGACTGATGGAGTGAGTTGGGGGTGGAGAGGTAGATTTGGGTATCGTCAGCGTAGAAATGATATTGAAAGCCGTGGGAGGCTATCAGCCAGCCCAGGGAAGAGGTGTATATTGAAAATAAGAGAGGTCCAAGAACAGAACCTTGGGTGACTCCAACAGAGAAAGGAAGAGGAGAGGAGGAGGTAGAATTGTACGTTACACTGAAGGTGTGACAGGATAAGTAGGATGAGAACCACTGAAGAGCATAGTCACGGAGGCCGAGGGGGTAGAGTTTTTTGAGGAGGAGGGGGTGGTCGACAGTATCAAAGGCAGCCGAAAGGGCCAGGAGTAGGAGTACAGAGTAGTGTCCATTGGTTTTTGCGGTTAGTAGGTCATTTGTGAGTTTAAGAAGGGCAGTTTCTGTGGAGTGCTGGGGGCGAAATCCAGATTGAAGGGGGTCCAGAAGGTTGTTCTTAACAAGGTGGTGACTCAGTTGGTTGTAGACTAGGCGTTCGAGGAGTTTGGAGGAAAAGGGGAGCAAGGAGATAGGGCACAGATTGTTAAGATCAGTAGGGTCCAGGGATGGCTTTTTGAGTATGGGGGTGACCAGTGCATGTTTTAGAGCATTGGGGAAGATGCCAGAAGAGAGGTAGAGATTGAAGATGTAAGTTAGAGAGTGTAGGATAGAGTCGGAGGGTGAACGTAGTATTTGAGAGGGAATGGGGTCCAGTGGACAGGTGGTTAGGTGGGCGTTAGAAAGGAGTTTAGCAACCTCGTTAATAGTAGCAGGTTTGAATAAGGATAATGTCGATTGTGCTTGTTGACATGGGGTGTTAATTGGGGAAGATGCCTGCAGAGTGGAGATTTCATCACAAATTGTGTCAATCTTGCTTTTGAAGTGATTAGCAATCTCCTGGGTAGTGAGTGTGTTGGTGGGTGGAAGTGGGGGAGGATGAAGTAGGGAGTTGAAGGTAGATTAGAGTTGATGGGGACTAGATGAGAAGGTGTTAATAAGAGTGGTAAAATAGGTCTGCTTGGCTGTGTGGAGGCAAGAATTGTATTTATGGAGGGCAGATTTGTATAGGTTGTAGTCTTCGAGAGACTTAAGCTGGATATACACTATACAATTTTCTGCAGAGTTTTTCTTTAGATTTACCAAAACCATATAATATGAGGTCAAACTTTAAGAGTTTCAATTTGTATGCAAACAGACGGGCCCTTGCACTACATGGTTTTGGTAAATCTAAAGGAAATCAAACAAGGAAAGTTGTATAGTGTGTATGGGGTCTTAGTCTTGTGCGACAGACACTCAAGGGCGCGGCTACGCTTTTTGAGGTTTCTGGTGTCGTCTGTTTGCCAGGGTTGTAGGGGACGAGGCCTGATTTTGTGTGTGGTGAGGGGAGTTAGCTCGTCTAGGGTGGACGACAGGGATTTATTGTAGATGGCGGTGGCTTGGTTGGGGCAGGACAGGGGTGAGATGTTTTGGAAATGAGGTTACCTGTAGTCTGGTGTTTGAGTAGTTTCTTGTTTGTATGCGCTTTGTGCAAATCGCTGAAGTGCAAGAGCAGAAGTGCCCAGTTATTTAAAGAACCCCCTGCAATGCTATCCCCCATAAGCAAAGCTTGGTTTTATACTGTGATGGGTGGGAGTGGAGGGGGACAATTAATCAATTAGGAGATGATATTAGACACACAGCAATGATGTAAAGGTATGTGATTTGGCGGCAAGTGGTTAAAATTCTGGCCAATTAAATAATCTCCAAAACTCCAAATGTTGCTAAACTCACCGATACGGGTTTGAAAAATGTAGCTTAGGGGAGTTTATAATGCGGATTTCCTCCTGTTAGGAGAAACAAAGTTTAAAATAAACCAGTGTGCATGAAGCCTACAGCTCAAGAAAGACTGCTGTAGGCATCCAGGGTTAATTTCAGTGCTGGCTGGGATGACCAGAAGGTCTGAAAGCAATACATCTACATTAGTAAGACAGTTAACTTCTTAAAGTGCTTGTCAACCCGTGACAACAACCTTAACCTACAGATAAGTCTATATAACCTGCACGGTTTAGAAGATATACAGTGTACTAGCACTGCAGACACCATTCGGCACATGCGTCCATGCCGTTTCTTCACTTTGTTCGTGCCGTGACTGGCGGCTCCCGTGCGCATGCCGTCACGCGACTCTAGCCAGTCACAGAGCCGGAGTTGCAACCCCGGAAGGAAGAAGGGCTGAAGATGGACGCGGCCAGCACAGGGGACATCGCTGGACGTCGCAGGCTTCGTTTGCAGGTAAGTGACACATAATGGGCTACTATGCGATGCATAGTAGCCCATTATGCTTCTACTTTGTAGGGGAATATAGAGGAAGTAAACCCCATCAGGGTTTACTTCCTCTTTAATGCACAGCCTGCAAAGGGGACCTGTGACTAATGAAGTTGCCTGCTGTATGTCTGACATCAAATAATTTTTATTGAAAATACCATGGATGCAGAGGGTCAGTGTCAACAGCAACCCCTAAAATTCCTAATACAGCAATGGATATGTGTTATATTCACATGCACATTCCTCTCCTAGACCCCATAGTAGCTGTGTGGGCTACTATGGCTGTTTACGCAACTATTATACTCTAGAGGTTAGTAAAGAACTCCAGGAAAATCCATTTCTTAGGTTTTAATAAAGCAAGGAGGGTTTTTTTTTTGTCTGTGGGGAAATTTAATGATACACGCTATGGTTCAGGGAGAAACCATGACAACTGGGACAGGAAGTCAGGCTGGATCTCGTTGTGAAAACACAGATATCAATAAAAGCATGGAAGAGGTTCTAACCCTTTTTCTATTGTGTCCAAAAGATATGCATTTTTTTATTTAACACCAAAAAAGATTACAATGCAAATTGGAAATCACAATTCTAAAAATAGACATTATTTTGTTTATTTAGGGCAGGGGTGGCCAACCTTAGAGAGATGAAGATCTACCTGAACAACATGGGAGAAGTCAAAGATCACCGGGCACAGTGTCACTTCCTCACACCTGATTTAAACCTCTAATTGCAGGACTACCGTGTCACAAATGCGTGCTTTGCACGGCAATCATGGGTTTAAATCAGGTGGTGAGAAGGCAACATATTGCCTCCTTACCACCTATCAACACACACTCGGATCGCTTTTCAGAGGAGCAGCACTTGTGCTTGTTCACACGTAAAGTAAGCATGAGAGGTGGAGTGCAGTTGATATCACTCTGCATGGGACAGGAGCCAACACTACAGAGGAGTCATCGGCTTATGCAGCTCCAGCTCCCATCTACAGCTCCAACTTTACAAGTAATCCCTCTGCATTGCACTCTGTTTGATGCTCAGGAATGGCGGGTCAGCAAACCCAGACCGCGATCTACTAGTCACCTGTCCGTGATCTAGCGCTAGATCGCGATCTCCAGGTTGCTTACCCCCCCCCCCCCATTTAGGGTGACAGAGGGGAAAGGGAGATTCTGTAATGTCCTTAGGAAAAAAAACTAAGAATAAATCTTTTCAACAAAAAAAAAAGGTTCTTGATCTTGTTAGAAATTAAGAGCTGCCCTGTTATTTCTGTTGTTTCTAAGAGTTCAATTAGCCCTAACAGTTCTAATCTTCAACTACGGAACAATTAATACCTATGGTTTAGGGATGAGGAAAGTGGGAGGGATTTAGTCCTTTAGCAAAAGACAATGGGCAGGGCTGACACCATTAACAAAAAAAGAAAAAAATGTTGTGTGTGTTGTCAGCTCACAATAGGATAAATTCACCTTAAAAAAATACTAAATGCACACCTTTTTGCAGGTTAAAAAAAGTGCATCTATTTTTTTCCACTGCAGCCTGTAAAGCATTGCATCCATGATCAGCGGATCAAGGGTGCAATGCCAGGCTCCCATATGGGCAGTTACTAATTTGCAGGAACAATGAACTACGAGGGCACTCACCAGCGCCCACACGGTTCATTGGGAACTACAAGCCATCTGCCGTGGCAGCTAACGGTACATGTAGTTCATTCATTCACAGAAACCTGTGAATGAATGACGCGGTTGTGCCATTTTCAAAATGTGACAGCAGCTGTCACAGAGCGGGGAGTGCTGGAGGTGGGAGGTGGGTGTATAGGAGCATGTGACACTCTGAGGCCTCTTGCACATTGCAGCTTGAAAAAGCTCAGTAGAGTTTTTTTTTTTACTGAGCTAAAATACAGCCCATTAATTGTAATGAGCCTATGCACACAGGCTTATAAACAAGCGCTGTGCGTTCTTCAGTATAAAAAAATATATAAAAATCTGCTTTTTTGATCAGTGATTTACACCTCATGTGCACAAATGCTCATTTACATATTGTGCAGAAAGAGAACGCTAGAATAAGTTTGCGCAAAAATGCACACATGCGCACAAAAATGCACGAACACATATACGTGAAATGTGCGTAAATACGGGCAAATACAAAAAATTTAAGTCTGAAAAAGTAAATGCTCAAACAGGAGTATCATGTGTAAGAAGCCTAAATATGGGTGTAAAATGTAACATTCTTCCAACATTCTTCTAAAGGTGAATTTATCCTTCGCTCAATTTTGGTCTCATCACTCCAAATGACTTTGTGTCAGAAGGTTTGAGGCTTGTCTCTGTGCTGTTTGGCGTATTGTAAGCGGGATACTTTGTGACATTTGCATAGTAATGGCTTTCTTCTGGCGACTCGACCATGCAGCCCATCTTTCTTCAAGTGCCTCCTTATTGTGCATCTTGAAACAGCCACACCACATGTTTTCAGTGTCCTGTATTTCACCTGAAGTTTTGTGGGTTTGTCTTTGCATCCCAAGCAATTTTCCTGGCAGTTGTGGCTGAAAATTTAGTTGGTCTGCTTGACCGTGGTTTGGTTTCAACAGAACCCCTCATTGTCCACTTTTTGATTAGAGTTTGGATACTGCTGATTGGCATTCTCAATTACTTGGATTTTTTTTTATATCCCTTTCCCGTTTTATACATTTCTACTACCTTTTCGCGCAGATCCTTTGACAATTCTTTTGCCTTCCCCATGACTCAGAATCCAGAAACGTGAGTGCAGCACTGGATGAAAGATGCAAGGGTCTGTCAGGAGTCCAGAAACTCATTTACCTTTTATACACACACACACTAATTACAAGCAAACAGATCACAGGTGAGGATGGTTACCTTTAATAGCCATTCAAGCCCCTTTGTGTCAACTTGTGTGCATGTTATCAGGTCAAAATCACCAGGGTATGTAAACTTTTGATCAGGGTCATTTGGGTAGTTTCTGTTGTCATTATGATTTAAAAAGAGTAAACACAGTTGATTGATAATAAATGGCTTCAGCCAAACACTAACCATGAGTGAAAGAAATGGTTTTGTGTTATCATTCATATTCTCTGAAAAATGCTCAAGAAATCATTAATTCTCTCAGGGTATGTAAATGTATGAGCATAATTGTATACACTGTAGTCCCTGCATAACACAATAATTAATTGCATCGCAAACAGACTTAAAGCGGAGTTCCAGCCTTTTAAAAGTCAGCAGCTACAAAAAAGTGTAGCTGCTGACTTTTAATAATCGGACACTCACCTGTCCCAGGCTCCAGCGATGAGGCCACCCGCAGTGTTGCTCTTCTCCCCCTCCTCCCTGCGGTGCCGACATCACAAGTGTAGCTGGCGTATCTTCTGGGACCTGTGACGTGTCCCAGAAGATTGTTGGGTGGGGGGGGCGAACTTCCTTACAGCTCCACGGCGCCAGGAGTGGAAGTGGTCCCGACCCCCCCAAAAGAATGACATGCCAATTGTGGCATGTCAGGGGGTCACCTTCCCTTAAAGCGGAAGCTCAACTTTTGGGTGGAACTCCGCTTTTATGTATAAAAACTGTGTCGGATGCAAACTATAGTCCCCCAAGCAACCAATCAAAATGTATCTTGTAGCAGTCTGAATTCAGAAGGTGAAATCTGGTTGGATGCTCTGGGTTGCTGCAATTTGAACATAGCGCCTCACACTGTTTATCTTGGATTGTGTGATATAGTGTAGAATTTACAAAACAGGCTGGACACTTCGGACAGAGATGGTTACTGAAAAGTTTATACTTTCCAAGCAGTTTACAATAAGTGCATCTGGGAATTATTTTCATCAAGAATTAAGCCTTAAAAGAAGGATATACTTTGTATCCAGTGAAAACATGTGTTTCTATCCAATCACCCCTAGATTATACTGATACTATGGCCTTCTACTTCCAGGCAGCTCTTCACTGGCGTACACTGCACCTTCACACACAGAGCAATCATCGAGAGCGACCCCCAAAGAAGGTCAGTACATATATTATCTTGAATTGTATGTGTTTTGTTTCTGAGATTAATATTTGGGATGCGTTTTGGAGAAATAGATATAGACCTCACGCATCTTCTTCAGATTTACCAGCAGTTTGGGGGTCTTGTCAGATGAGCGATTCTGCATATAGTATACATAGTAGTAGTTAGTCACATCCAGCTAGACGTGTTCTGTAATGTTGATGAAGTTTCATCGCTTATCCAAACCAATTCTGCAGGTCTAATGCGTTTCAGGTAGCACAGTTCTCTGTACAGCACTGCAGAACATGTCAGAGCCATGTATGTTGTAAATGTATAATAAATAATAGTGTGCCACTGTGGAGGGGCATTCGAGTGTAAGCTCCTTTGGTGCATAGACTGAAGAGACTGGGCTCAATGTTCTCTGTACAGCACTGCACAATATGTCAGAGTCATAGGAGTGTATAGTAATAATGTATGACTGGGTGATGGTGTGTAAGCTCTCTGGTGTAGAGACTAAGGAGAAGGCTCAGCATTCTCTGTATAGGTAGGTAATGTTCCTCATTTCTCCAATTCATGGTATATCTAGTAGTAGTTTGTCACATTCAGCTGGACTTTAATGCTGTTCTGTAATGCTGAAGACATTCTGTAGCTTCTCCAATCCACGTCTTCAGTTTTAATGAGTGTTAGGAAACATACACGTGAATTTATCCACGCAGGTAGCACAGACACCTTAATCCAATCACCTTAATTCATCATGGCCAGTGGGGTATCATCCATGTGTGCAGGGTGTTCACTGCACACTGGCCATGAGGTGGGGGAGGGGGTTGACTGTGACCCACACTGCACACAAGTGATCCGTCCCTGGTTGACAGTCGGGGATGATTAGTGCGGCAAGGGGGGACAGTTGCAAGCACTGATCTCCCTGTATAGTTTTAAGTGAAGCAGCTGACAGCCGCTTCCCCTCCTCTGCCTCCCATGGCTGTCAGCTGAAAGCCATACAGGGAGATTGGTAGATTGGTGCTTGCAACTGTCCCCACCGCTGCACCAATCATCCCCAACTGCCCCCCGTGTGCTCCTCCTCCGCCCCCAACCCCCCCCGGGTGTTCCTCCCCCAGCCCCCCTGTTGCTCTTCCTCCAGCCCTCTGTGTGCTCCTCCTCTGGCCCCCCTCGTCCCCCTACAGCCACTGCTCTACTGACACTGCCCCATACCCCCACCCCTTCCCCAGAAGCACTGCGAAAAAATATTTAAAAAAATATTTTAATAAAATAATAATAAAAAACAAAATCATAAAATAATAAAAACAAAAAACTACTGACACTGTCCACAACCCCTTCCCCTCCACCCCAATCATTGTGAAAAAAACGAATACAAAAATAAATAGTAAAAAAATGTTAAAAATTATATTGTAAAAAAAATCTGATACTGTCCACTGTCCCTCAAGCATAATAAAAATAAAAAAAAAAAAACACTAAAATATTAAATTTTAAAAAAATAAATAAAAATTAATAACTACTGACACCATCCTGCGCATACTACCACACCTGATGGAAGAGGCATTCTCCTGGGGACACCCTGATGGCATCTGGTGACAGGCGACGTGGCAAGTGATACACCCTGGGCTCCCACTGATTGTGCAACAAAATTAAGTTTTAACTGCATTTGAGCTTTAACTGTTAAATTATTAACACTATAAGGCTACATATACATGGGACGCTTTTCAAACTCTTCTGAACATTTTATCTTGACAGCTAGAAACCGGCGACTAAAAACATCCATTTTGCATGCCTCGTTTAGCAGTGTTCGCATCTAGGAGCGTTTTTTTCTCGTTTTTTTAAATGGAAACGGCTGTAAACGCAAACGCTTCAAGGCACGAGTTACCGCGTTTAGGTGCGTTTACACACCGTTACAGGCATTTGTCATTTCAAATGCCTCTGAACATTCGTCTGGAACAAATTGTTTTACTTTCCAAGAAATGCTTCTAAACTTAACTGCCTGGAAACAACCTTAAATGACCCTGTGTATATTTACTGATAAGGTAACAGAGCAGTTAAGGGGCAGCTGAAAAAAATGCCCAAATGCCTCTAAATGTCCGTTTACCAGCAGCAGTGTACATGAGGTCTAACAGTACAATATTTTTTCTTGATAGGGGTCTTGTAAAGTTCACAAACACAAAAAAGTCACAAACTCTTGCTATAAAATTCCCCTGCTATTATTAAATTTAGCAGGGTTGTGCACTCATAGAAATTCACAGCAAGTCCTGGGCTAAGAGAGGTTTGGATCCCCCATAGATCTCTCTCCGGTCCAGAGGCATCCTGAACTTAAGCCCAGCTCAGAGACATCCTGCAATCCTTATTGACATCCTGCAGTTACCCCCCCCAGCCCAGAGGCTTCCTGAACTTCTCCCCAGCAGAGGCGTTCTACATTTGTCCCTGGTCCAGGGGCATTCTGTACTTCTTACAAGCTCAGAGGCATTCTACATTTCTCACTGTCTTTGAGCCATCCTGCAGTTCTCCCTGGCCCACAGGCATGCTTCACTTCTCAAAGGCCCAGAGGTATCCTGCACGTCTCCCCAGCCTAGAGGCATCCTGTATTTTTCACCAGCCCAGAGGCATCCTGAACTTCTCACCAGGCCAGAGGCATCCTGCATTGCTCTCTAGCTCAGTGGCATCTTGCACTTCTCACTGGCCCAGAAGCATTCTGCACTTTTCCCTGGCCCAGAGGCATCCTGCACTTCTCGCCCTGGCCCAGAGGCATCCTGCACTTCTCGCCCTGGCCCAGAGGCATTCTGCACGCATCCCTGGCCCAGAAGCATCCTACACTTCCCCCCAGCCCAGAAGCATTCTATACTTCTCCCCACCCCAGAGGCATTTTGTTCCTGGCCCAGAGGCATCCTTTATTTCTCTAACCCAGAGGAATCATGCACTCCTCACGTTCCAATTGTAGATATAGTCCTGCTCAGTTAAGGGGTTTAAAGAAAAACAAGTGCCCAGGAGGGGGAAAGATTCAACTTTAGTTATCAGAAGTTTAACATATACCTATCACCTAAACAATTCCCAGCACTGTCATCCTGATTTTTGATTTGCAGAGGATTGTGGGAGAATAGTGTAGAGATTGGTCCCAGGCAGTCATACCAGCAGCACTAAACATAATGCATTTTTGTCCATGATAACTAAAGTTTTTTTTTTTTTTTTTTTTACATGGAGTTTCCTTTTAGATTTGTAAGGTTGGAACTTCGCTAGGGACAGTTTACAGTTGAGAGCTGGGTTTGCAACATATTTTGTAATTACTACATGCATAGTGTGATGCCATCTTTGATGGATCAGTGCAGTCTGACAGTGCAGCTTTGTTTGTAGAGGTAACCTGCTTCTCTGGAGGGGAGCACAGACTTGTGGCTGGGGGAATGTACAGTGACATCACAAGAGGTCTGGTTCTGTGGGGCTAAACAGAGCGCTGTTGATTCCCCAAGGGGACCACAGAGCTGCTTTAATGGCATTAGCCAGGCCTAGGAAATAGCAGCACCTTCAAATGTGCCTTTTAGAAAAAATAAACTTGTACTGAATTGTAAAACATTTAAAACTGGGAGCAAGAGATGGACTTTCTATATAACATAGTGTACAGTTACCCATCCAGGGAAGAGAAAATTGAGTACTGTCCGTGATACTTTTTTATTTGCACTAACATAGAATTTTTCAGGACAAGCTTTCAGGGTGTGTCCCCTTCTTCAGTGTTCAAGCAGTACTGACTCACAAACGTTTTAGAAGAATGTTAAAAAAAATCTCTGAGGGAAAGGAAAAAAAGGAAAAACAAACACACACACACAAATCAATGTGTATGGTGATGGTTATAAAGCTAGCAGCAGGGTCACTGAGATAAGACAGAGGGAGAGCTATAGACTTACTCAGGGGGGAGGGGGTCGTAGAAACTGTAGTGTAATGGGTAGGGATACCTATATCCAAATTTAAGCTGTTATTTTTTGTGTCAAAAAGTAGTATCGTTCTTAGTTCAAACTTTTTCCTTTCCCGGATAGTTCTGAAATTCCCTTTAAGAACTAAGACATTGAGGTCTTCAATAGTGTGGTCCGGTTGTGAGAAGTGATGTCCCACAGGTGTGCAGAAGCTGTCTTCTTTAGGTTGTTCCTTGATGGAATGTCTGTGTAAATTCATCCTTGTTTGCAACTTTTGTCCAGATTCCTCAACATAAGATCCTTTCCTGCACCTTTTGCATTGAATGAGGTACAGAACATTACTAGAGGTACAGCTGTATGATCCCATGATATTGAAGGTCCCATTTGTATGTGTGACACTTCTAGATGGATTGATCTGCTTGCACAGTTTGCAGCGTTTTTTTATTGCAGGGTTTGCTTTCATTATTTGTGACTTTATAATCAGAGTGAAGTTCCTGCAGATTAGTTTATGTCTGAGGTTGGGTGGTTGCCTGAAAGCCAATATTGGGGGTTGTTGCCACATTTCTTTCAGAGTTTCATCCTCTGTTATAATGGGTTGTAAATCTTTGATTATCTTTTTTATCCCTTCTAGTGCTGGGTTGTATGTAGTGACTAGAGGGACACGGTTATTTGGTTTTTTTCTCTTTAAACAGTATTGGAGATTTTCTCTTCGGGTTTTCAAGGCTATGTTTATGCTGTTGTTGATGGTTTTGTCTTTGTACCCTGTCTTATAAAAGGAGTCTGCCAGTGTTCTGAGATGTTTATCTCTGTCCTCTGGGTCTGAACATCTTTGGTGGTATCTGATGGCCTGGCTGTGTATGATGGCCCGTTTAGTGTGTTGGGGGTGAAAACTGGAAATATGGAGATAGCTGCATCGGTCAGTTGGTTTTCTGTATATTGAAGTGTGAAGCTTGTCATCCCTGATGTATACTGTAGTGTCTAGGAAGTTGACGTGTGTTTGAATAATCCATTTTTAGTTTTATAGATGGGAGCAGTGTTGCCAACCTACCAGATTGACATTTACTGACACAACACCCAAATTTTACTGGCACAGCCAAGTTTATACTGGCATTTTACAAAAGTTACAAAATTACAGTTTTCAGTTCAAATTTCAGTATTTAGGCTACAAGCAAGCACACTGAGCAAATAACAATGTGATTTAAGGTAGATAGCAAGGTAAAAAAAAATATTTCTGTTATTTTCAATATAATAAGAGCAGATTATTTAGTCCATCAGTTTTGTCACCCATGTCAAATTGTAGAGATTTCCCCTTAATTAATACAATAACCACCACAGAAAGTGAGGTGAAATCCCTGGAAGCCACCAGGATCACCAGAATTTAGGTCCCCACTTCTAAAGACTTCCTGTCTCCATCACCTCCTGTTTTTATCCCTCCAGTCTCCATCCCTCCATCACCCATTATCTCCATCACACCATCCCCCGTCTCCATCCCTCCATGACCTCTTGTCTCCATCACACAATCCCCCCATCACTTCCTGTCACCATCCCTCTATCACACCATCCCCATCACCTCCTGTTTCCATTACACCATCCTTCCATTACCTCCTGCCACTGATCCAGTGCACACTGCACTCATCCAGTGCACACTCACACTAAGAGAGAGAGATTCCTGCAGCCTGGCTCGCGGCTGTCTATCAGAGTGAGCAGAGGCAGTGTGTGTGTCAAACAGTCACACACTCACTGTCGCGACTCTTTTGGCTGGCTTGAAGAGGAAGGGTACTGCACTCACCACTGTCTCCAGGAGGGCTGCAAGGTCAGCCAGAGCAGGGAGGCAGGCAGGAATCAGGAGGATCCATCCATCCAGAGTGTCTGCTCTGGTCAGGTGTGGATGGGCTGGGCAGAGGCGCTAGCTGGCAGCAGGAGGGAGTGGTCGTCCAACTCGTCTCAGGGTCAGGATCGGATCTTCTCACTCGCCGCTCAGGAATTTCCGTAATTGCACATGCACAGCTCTGACCGGAGCCAATGGCCACCGTTTTTACTGACACTTTTCGGCTGCTACGTACTTTTAAGGACACCCAAAAAACTGCCCTGTTTTTACGGGCTGTCCGTAAATTTACAGACGGTTGGCAACACTGGATGGGAGAAAGGTGTTGATCAATGAGCCAAACTGTTTTAGATTTTCTTCACCTTCAGTCCATATCATAAAGATATCATCCAGGGAAGGAAAGAACAACTGCTGAAAGAGGGCAATACACAGTACTGGTGGCCATGCAGGAACTTATATTTCCACAATACTTGGATGGCTCTGCCTTTTCCACCTTTGTAGTAGAGGGAGAAGAAATGTATCCTCTACCCTAGCAAGCAACCAGAAAAAAAAAAAAAAAAAAGATTCTAGGAAGATCTAATATATGCCCTACACACATAATGCTGAACAAGTTAAAGTGTATCTAAACTAAATTACAAAATGTAATAAACTGCAGTCCTTAGATGTGGTGGGTGCATTTGTTTTCTTTTTTTTTTTCAGGCTTTTTTCTTTTATTTTCACCTGGTGATTCTGCAAGTAGCATTTCTTATTCTAGGGTAACCATGCTCACTCACTGCATATATGCAGGGGCAGAGTTGTCACCCTAGGACAGAACTATAAAATGCCTACCCCTCGCCTCATTTGCATAAAATAGGCGGAAAGTGTTTTATAGTCCTGCCCCAGGGTGACAACGCCGCTCCTACAACGGGGAAGGGATCACATTCATGTTCAACATTTTCCAGGGTGTCAAGTTCTGCACTACATTTAAAAGTGTATTTATGGTATCATTTTTAACTACAATTAATCTCTTTTCTATGAAGGCATCAAAACAGCTAAATAAACAGTAGAAATGCTCACGCAAACTGTTTTACCTGCTAAAGAATTAGTAATTCAGTTCAGCCACTGCCATGATTCACAAGCATTCTACCATTTCCTTAATCAAGACACATCCTCCTAAATCACTAGCCAGCTCAGTGACAGTGAGTCAGCAGCACAATGATGCCAGTTCATTGTTTAATTGGGGGGGGGGGGGGGT
>BLSH010511195.1:11277-36559 GCA_018402905.1 Glandirana rugosa | reverse complement strand
TTGGTTTTTCCACACGCTTCTTGCGACCCTGTTGGCTATTTTGAATGAAACGCTTGATTGTTCGATGATCACGCTTCAGAAGCTTGGCAATTTTAAGAGTGCTGCATCCCTCTGCAAGATATCTCACTATTTTTGACTTTTCGGAGCCTGTCAAGTCCTTCTTTTGACCCATTTTGCCAAAGGAAAGGAAGTTGCCTAATAATTATGCACACCTGATATAGGGTGTTGATGTCATTAAACCACACCCCTTCTCATTACTGAGATGCACATCACCTAATATGCTTAATTGGTAGTAGGCTTTCGAGCCTATACAGCTTGGAGTAAGACAACATGCATAAAGAGGATGATGTGGTCAAAATACTCATTTGCCTAATAATTCTGCACACAGTGTATATATATATATATATATATATATATATATGGAATTTTAGGAGTGGGGGGGCGCCAGACACCGCCCTTCCTTTTTGACCCCTCCCACTTCTCATAAGCCCCACCCCTTATAGTTTCCACCCCTTGTGTCAGGAGTATACAGCCCAGCATCACCAGATAGGGTATACAGCATCACAGATAGTGGTATATACAGCATCACCAGATAGGAGTATACAGAGTCACCATATAGCAGTATACAGAGTGACCATAAAGCAGTATACAGAGTCACCATATAGCAGTATACAGGGTCCCAGGTAGCAGTATACAGGGTCCCAGATAGCAGTATACAGGGTCCCAGATAGCAGTATACAGGGGTCCCAGATAGCAGTATACAGGGGTCCCAGATAGCAGTATACAGGGGTCCCAGATAGCAGTATACAGAGCCCCAGGTAGCAGTATATAAGGCGCCAGGTAGCAGTATACAGTGTGCCAGGTAGCAGTATACAGGGGTCCCAGATAGGGTATACAGAGCCCCAGGTAGCAGTATATAGGGTGCCAGGTAGCAGAATACAGAGCCCCAGGTAGCAGTCTATAGGGTGCCAGGTAGCAGTATACAGGATGCCAGGAATCAGTATATAGGGGTTCCAGATAGGGTATACAGAGCCCCAGGTAGCAGTATACAGGGTGCCAGGTAGCAGTATACAGGGTGCCAGGTAGGAGTATACAGGGTGCCAGGTAGGAGTATACAGGGTGTCAGGTAGGGTATACAGGATGCCAGGTAGCAGTATACAGAGCCCCAGGTAGCCATATACAGGGTGCCAGGTAGGCGTATACAGGGTGCCAGGTAGGCGTATACAGGGTGCCTGGTAGGAGTATACAGGGTGCCAGGTAGGGTATACAGAATGCCAGGTAGCAGTATACAGAGCCCCAGGTAGCAGTATAAAGAGCCCCAGGTAGCAGTATACAGAGCCCCAGGTAGGGTATACAGTCACCAGCCTCAACAGCATCCCCCCCCCTCCCAAGGTCGGGACAAGGCCTGCACTTACCCCATCTAATAGGCAGGCTCAGGCTGGCAGTGTTGCAGAGATCGGCATACGGAAAGCGGGCTGAGAGATGCAGAGGCAGCGCTAGCGGAGAGCATGCTGGCAGTCTGCTCGGAAGTCCCAGGTAGTGCTGTGCCTGCGTGAGTAATCACACAGGTAGCACGTCCACCGTAGTCCCGTCCCCGCCAACAGCATCCAAGGACAGAGTCATTGGCTCTGATGGCCAAGGAAAAAGAAAAAAAAAAAAAAGAAGAAAAGTCAATGTACCGGCGCCTCCTGCAGGGGGCCGGGCTGATTTTTTTTTTCCCTCCCCGCCGGGGTGGAGGCGGCGCCCAAGCGCCCCATATGCACCAGCCGCTGCTGTATGAGTGTTTTTTTCTACCAAGGGAACTGGCATTTTTTCAATGTGCATGGAGCTGGCTTCATGTAAACTAGCCAACATTTACCACGGCCGCAGGAAAATGCAAGCAATGCGGCAAAAATATGCCAGGGGTCTTCACATTTTTTAAACAAAGGGCCTGTTTACTGTCCTTCAGACTTTAGGAGGGCCAATGGCCCATTATAGTCAAAGGGAGTAGAAAATGCCTCGGGCTTGGTGTGTCAGTAGGAGTAAAAAAAATTACATAGTGACTGTGGTCAGTAGGAGGAGGGATTGTGCCCCATTGTTGGTATTTGCAGGAGGAATAGAACCCCAACATTCATGTCATTGGAAGGAACAGTGCTCCATCATTGGTGTCAGTGGCAAGTGTCCTATTGTTGGAATTAGTGGGAGGAATATAGCTCCATCTGATGTCAGTAGGAGGAATAGCATTTCAACGTTTATATCAGAAAAAAGATGTATGGCCCGTCTGGTGTCAGAGGGAGGAATAGTGCCCCACTGTTGTCATCAGGGAGAGGAATTATGCCCCCCTGTTGGTTTTGATGGAAAGGATGGTGCATCATCAATTTTGTCAGTAAGAGGAAATAATGGCTTGAATCAATGAGAGGAATAGTGCCCCAAGAGCCTCATAAAGAAAAGCAAAGGGCTGCATCCGGCCTTTGGGCCACAGTTTGGAGACTATTGATCTATACTATTAAAGTCTGGAGTCAAACTTTTAAAGTATTTGGCTTTTTATTTGAGGAATGGGTGGAACCATAGTAGTGAGAAATGGCTGCAGGAACTTACAAGAGACAATGGAAGAATTCAAGTAACTCAGCTGACCAAGATCTACTTGCAAACAAAATATTACTTTAGAGTAAACTGGCCTTAAATTAAGCTATGCAAAAATGTCAGGCCTAGTTACTTTTTTATGAGTTGTAAGGTGAGAGAGCAAGATTCTAAGCAACCCAAAGTTACTAGTAGAACTTGCTAATATGTGGTATATAAAGCTGTAATTTATGAAGCAGGAGTTATGTGGACCATCATGTACATTCAGCCAATGTCCAAGTCATTCTGCCATGTGTGCTAGGGAGAACAAGAGAAGATTTTCAAACACTAAGCCCACCTGGCATTGTATAGCTCATAATCTATGAACAATACAAGCAATCATGCATCGCACAGGAGTGCATATAATAATAGGAAGACATTCAGCCAAGTCAGGTCCAGTCCTCCAAGCTGTGTGTATTGGGAGTCTAATCTGATGTAGTTCTGGATTCGGAGGGAGCCAGGCCAGAAGTGTGGAAAATGTAATGTTTCCGGGGAGACTAAAAAATTCTACATTTCTCCTGTGCAGCAGCACATTTCTCTATGCTTTGCAGACGCTGAGCTCTAGCTTTGGCTGTCGGCCCTAGTTGTGTCAGGCTGAAAACTTTCTTTTCTTAAAACAATCTCTATTTACGTGGGTGGTGTCTGAGCCTCTGGCATTGCATCTCTAGCATATTCTAGCGATTGCCGACTCAGTTGACCCACTAATTCCAGGGAAAAAAAGGAACATTTTAGTAATGAATTTGAAAATGTAATATGTAGGTCAGACTTTTTTTTAACTTGGAGAAACTCTTGAAAAAAATATTGACTTAGACCTGGTTCACACCTATGCATTTTTAGTGTGGTTTCAGTTTTGCAGAAACACACTACAGTCCATGTAACATGGTTTCTTAAGGGTCATGTTCACATCTGTGCATTTTATGGAAAGGACCAGGGACTTTTTTCTGGTTTTTGGTTCCATAGACTTCAATGGATAAAAAAAACGTGTATTGAAAAATGCAAAATGCACCTGGAATAAGCAAACTGCAACCTACATAGGTGTGAAGCGAGCCTTAGGGAACCCCTACCAATAATTAGTATTTCTATAGCTCACAGTACATTAGCATGGTGGTCAGGGGGGAGATTTCTTCTTACATTGGTGCTTAGTGGAAAGAATGCTCCTTAAAAATAGCATTGGCATCACTGGTTTCATATTTGGGAAGTAGAAATTGCACATTTATCAAGGAACTCTTAGCGACCTCTAGAGAAACTCTGGTTAAGAAAGGCTAATTAGGGCATAAAGTATAATATATGTCATGACAAACCTCAATTACTGCACATATTTTAGCTGAACTGACCCCTCAGACCCTTTAAATGTGGTCTGTCAAATTGTTACAATAACTACCCATGTTTTCGGTTTTAAAATAGAACTACAGGCAAAACTTTTTTTCTGGATAGAGTAAGGGAGGGTTATAACCCCTGTCAGATCTTTTTGCTATCTGTGTCCCAATCAGGGGGTTTCCCTTCACTCCGTTTCCCATAGCCAAAACAGGAAGTGAGCAAAAATCCCTGCAAATTATGGAACCTCCCTCCCCCTCCCCAGGTCACCAGATTAAAGCCTCGTACACACGCACCGATTATCGTACAACCCCACGGCCAACTTTTGTCCAAATTGGCTGTCCGTGGTTTTGTCTAGCGTACTGACGGTAGTCAAGTAATCGTCCAACAAAGCTGAACATAGTGACGTGTTACGAGTGTATAATGAGGAAGTTCAGGTGAATTTGATTTGTGAATTACGAACGCAGGTTTACGTTACTGAACACTTCCTGAATTCGTAGCATGCATGTTTGAAATTAAAACTTTTGATGGTCCAACTTCTGTACACACGAGCCGAAAATTGGCCAACACCTTGTTGGCCAGCAAAAGTTTTCTAGTCTTCTCAGACAACTTCTGCTGGACGATAATTGGAAATTGTCTGTTGAATTGTGCGTACTAACTGTCGGATTATCAGACAACAGGTTTTTGTACGACCGTTGTTGGCCGATAATTGTACCGTGTGTGCGGGCCATTAGTGTCCACATTGGAAGATTACCTCTCTAAACTTCCCAAGACAACCCAACATTTGGGATTCTCTTTTACTTTCACTCTTAATGATAATGATACACAGGACGAATAAAGAGGGTAAATTTCCCTAACGGGGGGCACAGATGGCAATAAAAACGGATAGGGGTTCTAAAAAAATAAAAAATAAAAAAAAAATAAAAAAAAGTTTTGCCTTTGGTTATACTTTATTTTTGAATTTGTACTGAATTTACTTGCTGTGCAATTCTGTTCCTCCTTGCTAGGTTTAAAATGGCCAGCATTATGCATTTAGCCTACATAAAAAATAATGTTCACTATCAAACATAAACACAGAATATTTGTATTCAACAGAACCTTTGTACGAGTCTGTGCGGAGATCGGGCTGGGGAAATAATGTGAACTCGTCTGTTACAAAAAGTAAGTCACCTCTTTCATTTTTAGCGAAAGTCATCTTATCCTGCACATATCAGATTATTATTTTAATGGCACAAATAAAAGCCCAACACCCGGCAATTTATTTTTTTAAGAAGTGTTGGCACCCGTGTTTAAACTGCTTCCTGTGGCCCCATAAGAGAGTTTTATCCTATTTCCTGTCCTGAAACGTGTCACCTGCACAATATTTTTTATATTATTATAAAATTTTACATTGCTGCTCATGTCCCTTTTAAAAAGTAGGGGTGACATTGAGAGAGTTTTTACTGCCCCAAAATTTCAGCAAATATTGGGAGAGGTCAGCTAAATTTTGCCACTTTAGGGGAAATGCATGAGTCAATTGGGAAGGTAAATGAAGGTACTTTTTAGTTTGTGTCTGCGATGGATTTTAGAATGGTATTAAACCCAAAAACATAAATGTATTCTATTGCAGCTTAACAATTCTAAGGTGCAGTGCCTGCATTTGTTTTCCCTTTATTTTTTTTCCACCTGGTGATCCAGCCAGTAAGTCTCTTATTTTTCAACTTACTTTAACAGACCAAGCTGTCCAGACAAAGTAACAGAGGGTTAAAACAAACCAATTACTAGTGACAAGGGTTGCTTACAATAAATCAACTTTTATGTAAAAACTTTATTCCCAATATGAAAAAAAATGGTCTTCTATAACTGCTTATAAGGTACTAGCTGTTGCTCAGCTTCAGTTTGGTAGTCATTGTTATCCAAATCTGTTAGTCTAACACTACCCTCTCCTCAGACTGACAATGCTGCTGGTCAAAGGAATCTGCTTTATTACTTCATCCAGAATGCACCCCAAGACAGGAAGTACGTTACTGGCAGGATTATCAGATGAAATAAAGGGGAAAAAGGCCTAAAAAAAAAACTAATGCAGCAATCACATCTAGTGATGGTGAATCCTTAATTTTACAGATGTCACTAGAGCAGGAGGTGAGGGGAAAAACTTAGTGGGGTTAACTGTCTTAGTGCCAGTTTCCCGCATCGCATAGTTCACACTGCCCTATGCGAACCACTGCGGGTGTCAATAAAAAGTCAATGACACCCCCACATTAGTACGCATATCGCAGTGCGAACTGTCAACAATAATCGGATCGCATGGGTGTGAAAACCCATGGGATCCAATTCCAGTAAAAACCAAAAAATGGGTCCTGCACCATTTTGGTTTGAATGCGATGCAAATTTAGCCATACAATCTGTATGGCTGAATTTGCATCGCATGTGATCTGCACAGCAGTGCGGTGTGAATCACATGCGGGGTCTAACATCACACCAGTGTGAACCCAGCCTAAGACCCCATACACATTATTAGATTTTCTGCAGATTTTTGTCTTCACATTTACCAAAACCATATAATATGAGGCCAAGCCTTAAGAGTTTCAATTTGCATGCAATCAGGCAGGCCCTTACACTACATGGTTTTGGTAAACCTGAAGACAAAAATCTGCAGAAAATCTAATAGTGTGTATGGGGTCTAAGAGGGGATTTTCTCCACTTTGGGAGATTTCCTTTTACATCCTGTTGCTTCTGAGACAGAAACAGTACACAACAAAGATCACAAAAAATTAAAAAACAAGTACAATACATTAAATAACAACACTTGATAGACATAGAGGTTTATTTACTAAAACTGAAGCATGCAAAATCTGGTGCAGTAATGCATAGAAAACCAATCAACTTCCAGGTTTTTTTTTTTTGTCAAAGCTTAATTGAACAAGCTGAAGGTAAAAGCGGATTGGCTACCACGCAGAGCTGCACTCTGCTATTGGCCAGGTGGCCAGTAGCAGAGCGAGGAGGGAGCCGGGCTGCTGACTCCAGCCGCTGCAGCTGCCGGCCCGAGCTCCCGGGTGTGTGGAAAAGGACACCTATCTAAAGACAGGTGTCCTCTTCCTCCTCCCCCTGAAAGGTGCCAAATGTGACACCTGAGGGAGGGAGAAATCCAACCAGCGGAAGTTCCACCTTTGGGTGGAACTCCGCTTTAAGTTCAATCCAACTGAAACACATCAGAGGGATGTGGCCAATGGGTGGGGACTGTAGCTGAAGCTTACACTTTCACTTTGAGATGTAGTTGAAACACAAAGATTGAGGCCCGGGGCTTTGCATGATTAATGAAATTGGTTTACATTGGTCAAGTGCGACTTCAGGAAATTAGCTGGATCAGATGAGCATGGTTCCACTATTGGTTTACATTCAGCACTATACGTCTTCACATTTCTGGCCACCCCTGCCAATTACAGCCCCAGAGACTTTAATAGTACCACCTCAAATCCTGTCTGGCATCAGGGCACAGCCACATAGAAATGTATAAGACTCTAATGTTTATGTGCAGCCAGGACAGTGAGACCTATGGCCATGGATGTAAACAAACACCTGTAGGTAGTGGGTGGTAGGTTTGTTTGGGACAGGGGAAGGAGCAAAAAGGATAAATGTGCTTATCCTTTAAGTGATAGAATGATTTCAAGTCATGGATAAATATACAAGCAGGACCAGATTTCAGGGTATAAGAGGTCCTCATTCTAAGCATGTGGCCATCTGGAGGAAGTGAGGTTGTTGCTCAGTGGCACTGATCTGTCATTCCGGTTGTCATCATATCATGGATGGACCAGAGAAGTGTTGAGGATGTGGGGTCACTGCACAGCTCCCTGCTTCAAAGAGATATCTACTCAGTCAGCAGTCACCGGAGCGTTGCGGACAGCAGGGTGTCAAACAAAAGCCCTTTCCTCAATAAACTGACACCATAATTCTCTGACCACTAAAATCAGTCACACAATTTCAGAATATCAGCACTAAAAACCACAGCCTCCAAAACAAATCCTCCTGGCCCCTACAACTGAAATATTTATTATTTGAATGTAGAATTAAAGCCTGCCATCAAATCAGGTTGTGCTGCTTCTGTCACATTGGGAGCAAAAGGGTCTACAGATCTATCTGTATTGTCCTCAGCAACCAATCAGCATTTTGCCATCAACCTCCACCTTTCAGCATGAAAGGGAAAAGCTGGGTAGCACTACAACCATCAGAAAGTCTCGGAAATGTTGGTGTTTCTTTAATGCTGCTGATGCTATGGTCTCATATTTTTCTGCATATTAGAATGTCGTCACTTTTTTGATCCCAGTTATGTTGACGCACCGTCTGCTGTAAGGGATGTTGTAAGAGGTCGTTTTCAGCTACACACTTATTTTCAGGGACATAAATGTAAGATATACAAGTAAATAGATACTCACCTATCATCTGATCATAAAAGGTGTCTCTGCTGGCTGATGGGTGCCTAAGCTTGAACTTTCTTGTCATGCAGCTATATACGGGGCCAGTATGCTGCACAAACCCTGGATTATGAGTGAAAACAGCAAAAGCCATAAAACCAGGGGGCAGGGGCCATTAAGTATTCTTCTAGAAGGGGAAATTTGGGGGGGGGGGGCTGTGCCAAGAGCGGTGATTCAGGAGGATTTGTGTTCGGAAGGGGGATGAGGGAAGAAGATTTGTTCTAGGAGGAGAGTTTTAGGGGTAGAAGATGAGAGCATTTGAGCATGGGGGATTTGGTATATGGGGAGACAAAGATTTGTGCTCAGAGGAGCGATTTCAGCAGGGGGGGGGGGGCGTATTTGTAGTGGGAGGAGAGGGAATTCATGCTTAGGGGGACACATAAGGCTCATACATTTCCACCCTGGGCTCTAGATGACCTTGTCCCAGCATTCTATACCAACTCAAAAACTGCGCTAAGAAATAACAGCAAATCTCCATGATAGAAAATACTGCAAACAAAAAAATTATAATGGAAAAGCAGCGGCTCTGCTGCCAGATATTTTTTTCACAAACTAGAACTATTAGATCAAGAAAACGAGTCACGCTATAAATAATCTATGAAAAACAAGTGCGTATATCAAAAAACATCATAACAAATATGATATAGTAACAACTTAATATGTGATGGGTTATAGGACACCCATGTGTAGCAGAATCCAAGTGCAGATACACCAATATACGGATATATTGTAATACAGTTCTCAGATATAAAGTTTGTGAAAGTTCGAAGAACTCCTCTTCATGAGTGTTTCAGATGAGAGAAATGAGCACCAATAAGGTCTCCAAATCGTGGCACTGCCACTTTAGTATAGATGCAAGCTTACCAAAAGTAGCGGACTCTCTAACTAAAGAGAGATTTCCTCTGAAACACTCATGAAGAGGAGATCTTCAAACTTTCATAAGCTTTAGATCTGAGAACTGCATCACAATATCGGTTTATTAATGTATCTGCACTTGGATTCTGCTACACATGGGTGTCGTGTAATTGATCACATATTAAGTTGTTATCACTATATAATATTTGTTTTGATGTTTTTGATATATGCATTTCTGTTTATCATTGTCCCGGCATTGCCTGTCAGCATATCTTTGGAGTGTGGGAGGAATACCCAGAGAAAAGCCAAGCAAGCACAGGGAGGGCAAGCAAACTCCACGTAGATTGTGTCCTGCTGGGGATTTGATCTGAAGACCCTAGTCATACAGAACAGAAGTAGTAAACACTAAGCCACTGTACACTTCATTACTTTCTTCACAGGGAGGCCATACAAGAGCAAGAGCAATAACCACATAAATAATACACTATACAGCCAAAGTATATGGACGCTCCTCCAAATGCTTGAGTTCAGTTGCCTACCAATCTCCATTAACAAATATTGGCAGTAGAATGGGTCATACACCTTTGGATCACATGGAATGGTGATTGCAATTCAAACCTTATCCAGCATCAGCATGACCCTCCAAATGTTCTTTTGGCTAAATGGGCACAAATTCCAAGAGTCGAGCTCCAAAATCTTGTGGAAAGCCTTCCTGGGAGAGTGGAGGCCGTTATAGCCACAAAGAGTGGCAGGCAACTGCGCATTATTGGCCATGGTTTAGGAATGGGATATCCACCAAGATGCTATTGGTGAGATGGTCAAGTGCCCATAAACTTTAAACTGGCATGTATGACTCATTGCCTAGCAGCAAAAGGGTCACTGGTTCGAATTCTGACCACGACACTACCTGCCTGGAGTTTGCATGTTCTCCCTGTGCCTGCATGGGTTTCCTTCGGGTACTCCAGTTTCCTCCTACACTCCAAAGACATGCTGGTAGGTTAATTGGATCCTGTCTAAATTGGCCCTAGTATGTGTATTAGAATATGTATAAATGTGAGTTAGGGACATTAGATTGTAAGCTCCTTGAGGGTAGGGACTGATGTGAATGTACAATTTATATGTAAAGCACTGCGTAAATTAGCAGCGCTATATAAGTACCTGAAATAAATAAATAAATTTACACCAATCATACAGCTGACTTGACTATGTTAGATTGCCGTTTATACCGTATGTAATGTAATGATGTGTTATGTTTACAGGTCCTCCCGTTGGGGGAACACAAAATGTGAATACAAAAGCAGAACAGCAACGCCCACAGCCAGGTACTACTCTCCGCAACATTATATGAGACTGTGTATAAGGCAGTGGTGGTAGAAGGCATCAGAGACTGATGACTTAGTATTCATATGGACATCAGTCAAAGGGTCAATTTATAGTGGGGAGTGGTTACTAAAATCCACTGGACACCAAAGGGTTACCCCACACTGCACCTGTAATATACAACCCATTCATAAATGCAGGCTGTGGTTTGGAGTCCACTGTGACCTGCAGAGGTCTCACCGCATAACACGGCAGAGATATCTCCACAAATGGATGCGGGAACAGTCACATGACCATGACTTTATAAGGTCACATGACTATATCGTCTTCCTCTCAGATAATTTTTTTTTCATTGGAAAGGGATCCGCTTGCTTTGGGGCGTAAGGCTCATTTGTGTGGTACAGCGCTGTACTTCATAATTATGCTGATATTTCTTTCATTTTTTTTTTTTATAAATCATTGGTAAGGCCACACATTTGCTTCAACAGTGGGGCTCTTGGAGGTTACATGTGCCAACAGGTTAGACAATAAAGCTTTTTGTACATGGCTGTACAGGGGCAGTACAGTTAGGGTGGCCCTGGGACCCATAGACACCGCATACAGCCACTTATTTATGTATTTTTTTTTTCTTTTATTGGTTGAACTAGATGGACTTGTGTCCTTTTTTCAACCAGTCTAACTATATAACTTATTGAGACGGCTGTACATGGTTGTGCAGCAGGGGTGGCGCAGAGCACCTGGAATGACGCATGCTCTTAACGCAGATAGTTTGCATAGAAGTGCTTCAGGCATCCCCAAGTAAACTGCCTACAGGCACATCTTCTAATGCATCTCAATGGGCGGCTGTATGCGGCAGTAGTGGGTCCCGGGAATGTCATTATGCAGGCTCTGCTCGCTGTACACTGCCTGCGCAGCCGTGTGTATGAGGCCTAGGACTAAACAAGCAAGAGGTCAATACAGAGAAATGTTTCTTTTGCTTTGCTTTTTAAAAATGGTATAAAAAACAAATCTATATGTATGTATAAGTCAAGATAAACATAGGGACTTGGGTGATTCCTGCATCTGGCTACTCCATTTCCAGGAATTTGTTTAGTTTGTTGCAATGTAATGGAATATTTATATTTTAGGTTCATTTGTAATGTAAATAACGAACAAACAGAAAACTAAAAATAGATAACATGCAAAAACAACACGGCCTACAGCAAGGCCTGGTTCACACTAGTGCGATTTTTAGATGCAATTTCAGTCACACAGAATCGCATGACAAAGGAACTCAATGGTACCTGTTCATATCAATGCGACTTTGTGCGGTGCGATATTGGAAATGGTCTCTGTACCAATTACGTGTGATTTATAGTGCGGTTTGGCTCCATAGAATGTGCAACCCACATCCAAAGTGCAACCAAGATGCACTACAAAATCGCATTGAAAATCAGAACAAAATTGCATCACAGTAGTGTGAACCGAGCCTAAATCTGCTATCTGATAAAAAGTGATCTGCGAAGACTTTACTTTAGGTTTACTGACCTCCTCTGTACAGCGCCAGTAGAATCCAATGAGATTTGCCCTCTCAGTGCCTGACCAGCCCATCCCTGTCCCCAAGTACTGCGGGGGAGGGGAATTCCTAAATCTAGTTGTACGCTGTACGTCATTTTTGGAGCATTCATTCAGTTATCTAATGGTTGACTGGATCAAATCAACACTTGTTTGTGACTGTAGTGACCAAAAAATTCAAAGTGCAGGATGGACAATTTCCCTCAAAGTTCTAACTGCTATGTGATTTTCGGGAATAATCATACATGTGTAAGTAGCAGGCCTATGCCAAATTTTAAAGGACTTTAAATGAAATTAGTTGATTCAATGATGGCACAATTGAAGGTTATGATGAACGATTTTTCATATGAATGTTCGATCAGAAAACCAATTTAAATCTACGCTGACTTTAAGAAAGTCATCATTTGCATAGGAACCGCACTGTGAGGAGTGGGACAATGAGAGCCGGTTCACACCAGGAATTGCACAGGAACGCACCGTGCCTGCCTTGCCATTCACATGCAGCTATGTGTGGTGCGATTTTAGCCCATTCTTTTTGAAGGCAATTTCTTTTTATCAGACTATGGGGTTACTTGAAGAGAAAAACGTACAAAAATGATGTAATCAGAGCACAGAGTAAAAATTAATCTGCAATTACCCATCTTTACAACCAAATAATTTATTAGTAGTGATTGTAGAGTGGTCATGTTATAGTTATGATCACATTTGCAGGTTAAAGATTTTGGTAGCTGTATGGTACACAGCTTTCATGAAATGTGTGAAGGGGCCATGTACAGTAAGTAAGAAAAAACTGGCACAGAAAATATACCGCAGATCTAGTTGCAGAGACCACAATGCAGAATACACATTTCACATTATCTATTTTTCTTTTTAGACCCCTACCAAATACTGGGACCCACCAGCAGCAGGCTGGCAAATCCAGGTGAGAAAAAAATAAACTTTATATCAATATAAATGAAAAGCATGTTTCTGTCATTTCAAAAGGCAGTATGTTCACTATAAAATTACTATAAAGTGTGCAATGAAATATATGGTAATCTTTAACTGTAACATTTACACTGTAGTTGGCAATTCAGCATTCAAATTTACAATCCACATCATAGAACCCACAAGCAAAGTTATACAGCCATATTTAGAATTACATTCCTGTGTAGACACTGCCCCCTAGTGGATACTTTGGTTTATGCAGACATTCTGAGAACTGGTTCTATGCATGGGTAATAACATTGTGTCCATAAAACAGAATTTCATTTTAAATGTTAAAAAAAGGAAACCTGGCATCCTCACACATACAAAAATGTGTGTGTGCCTCAGAAGGAAGCAGTTTATAGCAGTGAAAAAGACAGCTCATAGCTAATGAAGTAAATGGCACAACTTTTCATTTTGCACAAACATTTCCACAGATTTTCAGTGAGGCTTAACCTAAACAATTCTAATTTCTTCCCATCATAATGAAATTCACTGATCATCCTGCAGAATGTATTTATGTTACACAGGAAGCAAGAAAACCCCAGGCCATTCTGTCCTTATAAGGCCCCATTCACACCTTGGTGTTTTGGAGCTTGGAGCTCCGAAACGCTGGAGCAGAAAAAAATCTATTATTTTCTATGGAGTCCGTTCACACCTCCACTCCAAGTCCACTGAAGCCAAACACCTGAAGCTCAAAAAAGTCCTGGAGCTTTTTTTGTAGCTCGAATCGGGCAGATTTGTCACCTTTTTATTCTCATAGTAATTAATGGAAACGCACCAGGCGTGTGTTTATTTATTTATTTCAGGTACTTATATAGTGCCATCAATTTACGGAGCGCTTTACATATATATATGTTGTACATTCACATCAGTCCCTACCCTCAAAGAGCTTACAATCTAAGGTCCCTATCTCACATTCATACATATACTAGGGCCAATTTAGAGAGGATCTAATTAACCTACCAGCATGTCTTTGAAGCGTGGGAGGAAACCAGAGTATCAGGAGGAAATCCACGCAGGCACAGGTAGAACATGCAAACTCCAGGCAGGTAGTGTCGTGGTTGGGATTCGAACCAGCGACCCTTTTGCTGCTAGGCGAATGTGCTATCCACTACACCACTGTGCTGCCCAGTTTTTGTGTGCATTTGTGTGTTTTTGTGGGATTTTCTAGCCAAATGAAAAAAAAATGTAAAAAATAAAAATACTAATAACATATGAACAAATACATGTAAAATAAATACACAAATAACTAAAAATCACCATAAATTAATATGTAATAATACATAAATAATAATTAACCCCCAACTTTAAAAAAATATTAAATTATTAATAATAATAAAATAATAAACACCCAAAAAATAATAATAATAATAATGTATTTATTTAGTGTTAGGGTGTTTAAGTAGTAGTAGTTGTTGATAGTTGGTGGTAGTAGTAGTATCTTAATAAAAAAAATAATAATAAACAAAGCTAAACCTATCCCTAACCCCAACTCCTAAATGCTAACCTTAACTCTAACCCCTTACCCCAATGAAAAAAAAAAAGAAATAATAAAAAAAGAAAAGATAATGGAAAAGCTAAAAAAGCTGTAAAGTCTAGCAACAAATGATGCAGCAAAATAGTTTTCTTTGTTGGCTTTACATGACACCGGCATTTGGATATGAACAAGGTCACATAGAAAGCAATGGTTTTCTGCGTTACCTTGCAGAGATCTGCATTCTTCTAGTGCAGAAAAATGCAGGTCTCTGAATGTAGCGTGAACTCCTTTTTTATCTTGTCCTGGAGCAATAAAGCTTTGTAAAGAACGTTGTCATCGGACAGTGTCCAGCTTGTTTGTTCCAAACATTTTTAGCTTTGGATAGAGTAAGATGTGAAACACTGCAAGGTCTTTAGGGGCATTTGTTAGCATGACTGATAGCGAGGGGAAGGCACATGGTTTACAGTCATTACTGGACAATTAAGTGATTTCTTCCAATGTAGAAAATTGTGGAGATGTCCTCCACAGAAATTAAGTGGACTTCTTCTTTAACATGCCATTCTCTTTTGTCTCATGCAGGCAGCGGCCAGATCCAGCTGTGGCAGTTTCTCCTAGAGCTGCTCTCAGACAGTGCCAACGCTAACTGTATCACCTGGGAGGGCACCAACGGGGAGTTCAAAATGACGGACCCCGACGAGGTGGCACGGAGATGGGGCGAGCGGAAAAGCAAACCCAACATGAACTATGACAAGTTAAGCCGGGCGCTGCGATACTACTATGACAAAAATATTATGACTAAGGTTCACGGCAAACGTTATGCCTACAAATTTGACTTTCACGGGATTGCTCAAGCCTTGCAGCCTCATCCCACTGAAACATCTATGTACAAGTATCCATCGGAATTCTCATATATGCCACCTTACCACACTCACCAACAGAAGGTTAACTTTGTCCCGTCGCACGCTTCGTCTATGCCAGTAACGTCGTCTGGCTTTTTTGGACCAACTTCACCATACTGGAGTTCACAGAATGCAAACATCTACCAAAACCCGGGCCTTCGGCACCCTAACAGCCACGTCCAGCCACACCTGGGAAGCTTCTATTAGACTTCTGCCACCTTTTGTCCCAACTCAATTAATTGGCGGCTCTTCCTTGACATACATCTCATTGTTGTGAACAAAATCCCCAAATCACCTTGGAGTCCAAAGTGAACGAGCTTGATACCATATCAGTATTCATTTGACATTTTCTTTCTCCTCTCTGTTGAAGTTGAATGTGACCTCTGTGAGCCAGTATTAGTTCAAGCTGCCAGGAATCTGACAGTATGCTTGAACCCTAGGATGTGATATGGAAATCCAACCAGCACACACAGAGGATCTAACCAAGAAAATCTTAATATACAATTTTAAATTTTGACATTTATGTCAGCATGTTTTGACATTTGAACATTATATATTCTCAGATGCACTGGATGGCACAGGGATAGTCTTTAAAGCCGACTGGAATAACAGCATATAAGGACAGTAATAAATGCCATACTTATTGCCTATTGGAGTATACAACATTCCAGCAGCTAAGGTCACTACTGTATGCAGCGCAGGAAGATTGGCTCAAGGTAGCGCTTTAAGGACACAGCCCACTCACTAATTCTTCTTTTAGGGGTTTCCTTGCCAACATTTATTAAAAAAAAAGTTCATAACACTTAGAGGGGCATATGTGGCAGCCAATCAGCTTCTACCTTCAGTTAAGCTTTAAAAATGAAAGACACAAGCAGATTGGTTGCCAGTACACAGCTGTCTCAGTTTTGATCATCATCATCTCCTCATTTCTCATAGAGAGATTCACCCACAAAACACATAATCAGCCTGGGCTTGTTCTTGCCTCAGCACTGCTCTGCCCACAGGCTTAGACCCTTGACTGTTCCTCCAGAGAGTACTCAGAATCTCTGTGCACCGCTTCCCACTCCCTTGCAGCCACATGGACACCTTAAGGGGGGGGGCCTGAACTATTGTCATAACAAATCTCATAAGGGCTGTACACACCCACCCAGTTAAGATGATTAAACCCCCCCAAGTCTCTACAAAGACTCCAGGCCCCAATCTCCAAAAAAAAACAAACTAAAGATTTAGTTTCCCCCCAATGACACAAGCACCTTGGAGCCCAACAACTTGCGAGGTTGAGAACTCTAGGTGACACAAAACCCCTTTTATACTGTGACGGGGCGCCATACTGTCACATAGTCTATTTAATACAATAGCTATAAATAAAAGGTCCTTTTAAGCCCTTAAAGAAAAACGGTCTGTGGTTGCCCATTAAACTAAAAGAGGAACTGCAGTCTGCTCACATAATTTATAATAAAAACATCTTTGCTATTCTGAAGCTTCCCTCCAACCATATATTATTTTATATATACTGTGATTCTGTACTTGCCAAATATGCTGCAGAAATCTCCCTCCCTCTGGCTGCAGCCATTTTAACTGTGGGCAGCTGAAGCTGCTGCCTGTTCACTTCCTAGATTTACACACAGAGGCAAACCTCTAGCTCTGCCCTGCAGCTTTCATTGGCCCTCTTATGACTCATCCCCTCCTTCCTTCCTGGTAAATTCTCACAAGAGTGAGAGAGAGAGCTGTGCGTGATGTCATAAACCTAGGCTAATGACCAGACAAGAAAGAGGAAGTGGGCTGTGTAAGGTATTTACTGGCAGAAAAAAATGTTTACTATCTAAAGTTAAAACAAGGGCAGAGGATTTAATATATGGAAAGTTGAAAAGCCTGCTTTAAATATATCCAATCCTAAATTATTGTCCCAAATGGATGATCTAAATAATGAGAAATAATGACACCTATAAAAAAAAAGCCATATGCAAAGATATATAAACAATTTATTATGCATACACTTTTTGTGTTCATTTTTGCTTTAAAGATGTTTGGAACAGTATTGTTGCCTTATTGGGGCATTAATCAGGTTTGGATATTTAGTTTGAAGTATGCTTTTTGGTGACATGGATGTCATTAATCATTTAAACACTAGTAGCTGTACAAACCTCAGCCCCAAGACTTAAAATATACATAAAAAAGGGACAAACAAAAACCTTAACAAGCAAATAATAAAGATCTGTATAGTGAAAGTGCTTCCAAATACTTAAAATGTAAAAATAACCAAAATTGTTTTTGGCATAAAGTATTAAAGGGTTAGAGCAGGGGTTCTCAACCTCAGTCCTCAAGAACACCCAACGGGCCATGTTTTGGGAACTCCCCTAGATAAAATAGCTCTTATCAATACCATGTCATTGATATTGATTTAAAGCAGCTGTGCAAGGTAAAGAAAAACTTGAAAACATGGCTCGTTGGGGGTATTTGAGGACTGAAGTTGAGAACCACTAGGTTAGAGGCGCTGTCTTTTTTCTGTGTTTCCATTTGGGACATTTGGCTTCTATTTCTCCAGATGACCATTGCAACCAGGACAGAGAGTGATACGAAACAAACATTTTTTCAGCTCCTGTCAGAACAGGAACAGAAGGGAATTGTCCCAATGGGGACACCTTTTCTGGTGACAAATGTCTTAAGAAGGAAGAAGAGAATTTCCTCTCACTACCTGTTGCTTCTCTAGGACAGGGAGTCGAGGGTAATCTCCTGAATGGGACATAGACAGGAAAAATATACTGAGGAAAGTTTCAGATTTATTTCCCAATTAAAGGAAATACAATTGGGCTAAACTATAAAAATGAATGCTACAACTGAACTCCAGGATAATTAAAAATTCCAAGAATACATGGTATGTGTATTCTTACTTGGATCTTGGTGTGCTTTGTGTATTTCCTAAAGATCTGTGCAGTAACTCAGTGAGAAACATTACCTCTCTGCAGGAGCTTCCTGTAATAAAGACCGGTCACTGCTAGTCTCTCCCCTTGTGCAGGGTGACTGGTCTGGTCTACTGTAGTTTTCTGCAGGCAGCGTGTAGTGGGGTGGTCTGCTGGGTCCCCCCCACAGCTCTGCTCACTGCACATAGTGATGTCACTTCTACAAGGTAATACCTAGCTTTGCAAAGGCATTTGGTGCACACAAAGTAGATTTATATTCTTTTTGGCTATAGAAAAATATAATAAAATTACAGTTTTTAGTGGTCATACTGTTTGTATGCTTCCTCGGTCTCAGCACCAGCCTGCTATGGCTAGTAGGTAAGTACAGCTGGAAGCAGTGGCATCTCTACAGTGGTTTGACACACCCCCTTTCTTGTCGCCATTATAGCTCTACAATTGGCAAAGCTTAAACCATCTTCTGAAGGTAGCTCTAGCTATGGCTCTGGGTTTTGTGTGCCAGACTGCTGTTTATTGCTGTCTCTGTTGTTCCTTGGAAGTCCAAAATTTTACAGCTGTCACCAGACCAGGAAGAGAGATGAACTCTTCCAATGGGGACATCTGTTAGGGTGACAACAGTTAGAAGGGATTTCCTCTCACTTTCTGTTCTGTAACCCCATTTTTTTAAACAAACATGTTATACCTACCTGCTCTGTGTAATGGTTTTGCACAGAGCAGTCCCAATCCTCCTCTTTTTGGGTCCCCTACTAGCTCTCCCCCCCTCCCCCTGCCAAGTGCCTACCATAGAAAGCCATGTGGGCTCACTCCTGGGCCCTGCTCTGTGTGTCTTGTCCCTCCCCCCTGCACCCTCCTCACAGGCTGTGCTTAGCAGCGGGAGCCAATGGCTCCCACTGCTGTCTCTGAGCCTATGAGGAGGGAGAGAGTGAAGAGATCTGCTACTCTTGTGCTCAGCACTGGATTAAGTAAAAAGAGAACATCAGCAAATGTGAGTTAGGTGCAAAATAACACATGCTATGTTGTGTGAACAAGCCAAGGAAGGAATATTCCAAAGAATAAAAAAAACATTTCTAACATAAGGTTTACTTGCTTGTATATCCAAACTTTTTGTTCTTTGTTTTATATACAGCGGTAAAGAGTTAAAAAAAAAACATTGTATTTTTCTTTGACATCTGTGTCCCGTTGGGGAGATTACCCTTCAATTCCTATCCTGGAAATGTAACAGGAAGTGAGAAAAATCTCCAAAACTTGAGGGGAAATCTCCCTTTTAGACAGCTATTACCAGAACAAGTGTCCCCATAGGTAGATGTCCCTCTAATCATATTATAGTGACAGCTGTAAAATTCTGGATTACCCATCACCTTTTGGTGATAATGGTCACCAGTACAGATAGAGAAATTAATTTCCCCAGTAATAAAAACCTGACCTTTTTTCTACTCCATCCACAATGAAAAAACAACTCTTTTACATACACTTCCTGCTAATTCTGAGGTCACAGCACTGCAGTAATCAATGTGACACTACAATAATCTCTACAATAGAAGAGACACTGAATAGGGGCAAATTCACAAGAATTTGTTTCTTGAGTAAAATAAAACCAATGCGTTTCAGAGGAAGGGCCTTTCCTTCTTCAGCGCTTAACCATATGGTTTGTACTTTGGGCTGGTTCACACCAAATGCAGTCCATTGCGGTTTTATTCTGCATCAAAAACACATTAACAATGTTTAACATGGATTCCAATGGCCGTAGTTGACACCAGTGCAGTGCTCCAGTGCAGTCAACAAAGGTAAACATGTTGCATTTTCTCAGTATGGATCGCATCTGGAAAGTGGCAATACACATCAGAAATGCACTGTAAGGCCTCATACACACGGACGCTTTTTGACGCCGGCGTTTTATGGCGTTTTTTGCAGCTCTCCATGTTAGTCAATGGCCCCATAAAAACATCGGCGTTTTTGAGCTGTAGATGGCGTCGGCGTTAGTGAGCTGAAAGTAGAACCCACGGCCATCGCGTTCTGAGACTGTAACGTTTTGGCATTTTTTGACGCCGACGCCGTGAAACGCCAACAAACACCAACTAATATTGTACCGGCGTTTTTTGACGCCAACGTTTTTAGGTTGAAAAATAGCAGAGGGATGATTTTTTTTTAAAAAACGCCTATTGCCGCCGACGCTCACTAACGCCGATGCACAATGCCGAAAAACGCAGATTTTTTTTTCCTTGACGTCGGGCCCGACATTTTGTTTATTGTTAAAGATACGCCCGTGTGTATGATGCCCTAAGGACAAGTCGTCAATTGTGAAGAAAAAAAAAAAAATAAGAGGGGAAAAAACGCCAGAATGCATCAAAAAACATACCGGAGCGTATCAAAAACAAGTATGCAGAGATGCATCTGTAACACAAAATTTGTGGTGTAAACCAAACCAAATTCTGGGCAAGGTCCATTAATTTGTCTGTTATGAGGCTGAAAAGACCAAGTAATTTTTATCCTCACGTGGATACGTGTATACCTCAGTTTTTACCCTCAAAGCAGGCATTTTAAACAGTTTTGTTTGGAGTTAAGTACAAAGCATACAGGTAGATCCTAAAAAAGGATGAAGCGCTTCCCCTGAACGTGTTGGTTGTATTTTTTTAAATAAACGTTTCAATTCAGTTTCAAGCGGTTTGACTGTTTGTGCCGGGCACTTTATGCCTAAAAGCACATTACCCGTTGAGCAATCCATTCACTGCTATTGGAGAACCTAAGATCACAATTCGGTCATTTTTCACTGTGCCTTAATTGTAGATTTACCTCCTCTTAGGAGGAGGAACTTTTGGATCTACAGAATTTATCCCTTAACTTATATTAGTCCTGCGCAACCCGAACACATCTACTAAATCTATGAAATTAGGAAGACGAGCCATGGGCTCCTGGTGCCAACTGTAATATGTGTTGTCTATTATTAAAAAAAAAAAAAAAAATGCAGTGTGCCAAAAAGATTTAAAATGACCAAAGTGAATCCTTGTATCAAAATGTTTTCCTTCCTTCAATGTAAAAGACCTGTTATTCATTGTATCCCTGTATTTTGTGTTCACTATTTCATCTAACAGACTTTTCTTATTGTTTGAACAAAGGACCAAACAGAAAACAGATATTGAGGTGGGGCCAATATAGGAATAAGATTCCCCACCCCGAGCGATTCACAAACGCTGAGCGTTTGTCAGTACAGCATTCACGAGTAACGGGACAATTTTACTGTATAAATTATGAATTATTTTCCTATATTTCACATAATGAACTGACTTGCTGTGGGCAGAAGCAGCTCCCTCAGAAGTTAAGATATATACAAAGCTTATAAACTAACGAGTAGACCTCGGTCACAGAAATGCATTTTTTTTTCTTCTTACAGAATTGAATTTTGTACAGATGGGTTTTTTCAGTTATTTTTCTAATCTGAGCGTTTTGTACATTTGGGCTTTTTACCTTTGTACTGATATCTGTTACTCTTTGCATTGCAAAACAAAATGTAAATAAAGTTATTTTCATATCCTGAAGTGAATTTCCTGTGAAAACTGAACTGCAGGCTCAATCCATGATTTAACCAAGAACAGACGAGGTTATTAAATTGCAATTGAGATTCATCATTACCAAACTAAAAGCAGAACTAAAACAAGATGG
Organism: Glandirana rugosa; assembly: GCA_018402905.1. Classification (NCBI taxonomy): domain Eukaryota; kingdom Metazoa; phylum Chordata; class Amphibia; order Anura; family Ranidae; genus Glandirana; species Glandirana rugosa. Next base: position 14,547 of record BLSH010511195.1, on the reverse strand, counting down.
AAAGTCAAATTTCACTTGAATATACTGAATATATGTATATATCGCTGGTTACTAATTGTAAAGGACCTAAAACTTGTACCTATGTAACCCTTCGAGCCATGGCTACCTCTGTATGGATAACATTAAACTGTTTCAAAATTCCCATCAGTATCCACACATTAGCCAGCTTCTGAGATTAAAAACCTTACTTTTTATTTAGCTTAAAAATCAACCAATAAAAATTGCCCCAAATACCATGATCACCCCCACTTTATGGAATGTCTGTTTACTTTGAGGTCATGAAGACCTTTAAACGATGGGGTCCATTTATGAAAACCTTTGCATAACCATTTGTCCAGCGATTGGGCTTGTACATTTGTCCTGTGTGAACTGGACTTCTCTTCTGAACCAATGTTCTTTTAAAAGCTGTAGTAAAATATCACATTATGGCCACTAGGTCGAGCCAAGGAGCATAGGAAATGTATGCTGTATGTCTTTGTAACAAGAGATGCAATGTAACAATTCTTGAGAATACTAGAGAGAAATAGTTAGTAAATGTAACCAAGGAGGCCCTGGGCAAACACGAAGTGGGGGTGCTATATGCACAGCATTCAAGCTTCGCCAAACAGGTCCCTGGAAATGGTGAGGGCCCTAGAGATCTGCCCAGTATGCCCCTACCCAACGTTGCTCCTGCTGTATGGTGAAGTAATTTCATTTAGGGTCACCAGCCCGACATCTCATTAGTACTGAACCAGAAGACAAATGCTGCTCTGTCAGCCCCCTTTACAGCCCCGTACACTCGCTGCTTCAGGAACTAGGAAATCTATGTACCCATAGTTACATTGGGTTATCAATTCGCTCAGCACTCCTGTTACATACAATAGGGCTCAGCTGTCAAAATGACAGCTGCTCCTGGCAGGTGCCCCTCTCTAGGTGCTAGCTATAGGCACAAGCTAAGTGTGCCTTATAGGAAAAACTGCCCTGCTGGAAATACACCCAAGTCTGTTCACAAAGCAATAAAATATATAGATTTTGTATTATGTGCAAAGATAAACATTCATAAATTAAAAAGTATTCATTATGGCTTACCCCTTCACATGCTAATCCTCAAGAGCAGATAGAGCAGAATAAAAAAATATTCAGTGCTGTTCTTGTTTCTTGTTATCGCCTTCCTTGTGTCTCTTCTCTTTCTTAGTTGATTGCTAAGAAAATAAATAGGGATTACATTACAGGTGCACACTGTAAGCTGAAGGCAATTTTTTTTTTAATTTTGGGGAGTAAGAGAGGGTTATGACCCGTCAGGTTTTTTTATTTGCCATCTGTGTCCCACTGGAGTGATTCTTCGTCTCCTTCTGACCCATAGGGTTTGATTTAATTACAGAGTAAGGCCCCTTTCAAACAGGCTTTCTGATCATGTACGCCTGTCAATTTTTCAGGCAGACCTGTTCGGACGCTTTATTCACCGCTATAGGGCAGCGGATGTCAGCGGTGACATGTCCGCGGACACCCACTGCTATCCGATCCGGCCCGCCAAATCCAGACGGATGGTGACCCTATTTTCCATTTGTCTGGCGGATCAGATAAAATGGGATCGGATGAAAACAGACAGGCTTTTTTTTTTTTTTTTTTCCGATTTTCAACGTTTATATCTGATCTCCCCATAGAGGAGAGCGGGACTCTTGACAGGTCTGTGTCTCAGCTCAGTAAGCGGAGCCCAGATGACTGCCTGTGTGAAAGGACCCCAAGCCCACTTTTGTTGAGAAAAAAATCATTCCCCTCTGGAAGAGCTGCACAATTAATTGTAATAATCGCAATCTCCATCAGGTATTACTGCGATTTTCAGTGCAGTTAATGGAGTCTGACTTGTGGGCGACTCAGCTCGACTTGACTGTAAGTCAATGCAAGTTGCCTGAAGTCACCCCAGGAGTCTTTTTCTAAATTGGAGAGACTTTGGTCTCTCCTATCTGGGCAGACTGCCAAGTCTGGGCAGAGAGCCAAGTCTGAGGTCACTGCAGATAAAAGAAGCTAGAAGAGATACAATGTAACTACTTCAAAGGTATGAACTCCACAGTGTATAGCAGAGTTTAGTTTAACCATTTAAAGACATAATCTTTTCTGACATTTGTTGCTTACAAGTAAAAATCCAGTATTTTCTGCTAGAAAATTACTTAGAACCCCCAAACATTATATATTTTTTTTAGCAGAGACCATAGATAATAAAATGGTGGTTGTTGTAATATTTTATGTCACACGGTGTTTGCGCACTGGTCTTTCAAACGCAATTTTTTGTGAAAAATGACACTTTCAAAAAAAAAAAAATGTTTTTGTATATGTAAGATGTTACGCCACGAGAATTGTGATCTTTTTTCTAAGCAAAAAAAAATTGTGATTCTCGTTTTGGCCAGAATCATGCAGCTCTTATCTCTGGGTGATATATGTATATTACAAGGGTTTTAACAAACTTTGTTGCAAATTTCTATAGGTTGTTATTCTGAAGAATCCCTGTGTGTATGTCTGTGTCCATGTGGGAAAGTGAATCTAATGGGAGTGGTTTCATAATTATCAATCAGCTGTAGCACCTGAAGGGCACTAATGATGAAAGCTGCTGGGCCTGCATCCCTTTAGATGTGTTCCTATTGGGAGTATCGCAGGGGATGCCTAAAATCTGACATGTATCCTAGTGCAGACTGTGTACACAACACCTCCAGGTAGCCATAATGCATGTAACAGAAAATTACAGTACTGCAGGTTGAAAAGGAAAGGTCGTTTTTAACCACTTCAGCCCCGGAAGGATTTCCAGCTTTAGGACCGGAGCCCTTTTTGCGATTCGGCACTGCGTCGCTTTAACTGAAAATTGCGCAGTCGTGCAACGTTGTACCCAAACGAAATTTGCGTCCTTTTTTTCCCACAAACAGAGCTTTCTTTTGGTGGTATTTGATCACCTCTGCGTCATTTCTGATCGCCGCTATAAACAAAAGAAGAGCGACAATTTTGCAAAAAAAAAACAAATTTCTTACTTTTTGCTAGAATACAAATCAAAAAAAAATATAAAAAAACATTTTTTTTCACCGTTTTTGGCCGATTTATATTCTTCCTCATATTTGCGATAAAAAAAAAATCGCAATCAGCGTTTATTGATTGGTTTGCGCAAAAGTAGTCGCGTTTACGGATGATGAGAATTCATTTTTGGGTTTTTTTTTTTTACTAGTAATGGCGGCGATCTGCGATTTTTAGCGGTACTGCGATATTTCAGCGGACATGTCGGACTTGCTGGAAAGGAAAAGTTGGACG
>BLSH010511141.1:704037-723033 GCA_018402905.1 Glandirana rugosa | reverse complement strand
GGTGGAACCAAGGGACAGTGCTCGGAGGTGGGTGGGGGGGTGGAACCAAGGGACGGTGCTTGGAGGTGGGTGGGGGTGGAACCAAGGGATGGTGCTCGGATGTGGGAGGTGGATGGGGCAGAGACAAGGGGTGACTCGGAGGGATTACCTGCACCTAATCTCTGATATAAAGTATTACACAGTACTTTGTCCCCTGGGGGACAGAACACTGTAATAAATTAAAAAAGAAAAGAGGCTTCTTCTTAAAATGACCCTTTACTTGACTGCGTGTTTAAGGTGCAGAACATTTTCAACGTGCTTTGTGGAATAATTGCTTTTTGCTAAAGCCCTCCACATTTGATTGTTTTATTGTAGATTGTGCTGTTATAGGTTTCTTTCGTGTTCTTGTATCACCTATACATGTTTCCCTAATTGCACTCATTTGTGATGATTGACGGCTCGTAGATCGGTATCACGTTGGGTTAGGGTTGTAGATGTGATTTATTATCACTTTTTACTGTCCACTTAGCATGTGTAATTTTTATGAGAGCAGTTCTTTTTATTTGTGTAGTGTCAGGTTTTATGACAGTCTTGTATGGCACAGTGAGAATAATTTCTTCCGCGCGTTCTTCCTTTTGAGAAAGAGTCTTGTTTCAGTCCACTTTATAGCTAATTCAAGATATTTTAAAGTCCTGTGATCATTGAGACGGTATAAATTATGGCGAAATTCCTTCTTAAACTGCTTAAAGCTCATTTAAAAAGACTGAAAGAAAGAAAAGTGGAGGTGTCATCTATGATAATCGGTCCGGTATTAGCGTTAAGTCTTCAACCCGAACTAAAAAAAAAAAAAAAACAGCAGCTAACCCTTCAATTATCACAGTGGTCAACATTTTTGCTTTATCCATTGTATTCCATATATTTTTTTTTTTTAACTTGGTTCTTGTAAGCTTTATATGTGCATAACGTTCAAGAAGCATTTATCAAGTGAACCTAACGGGTAAGACATGGGGTAGTTGCAATGGCTGACTTATTTTTGAAAGTGCATTCTTGAGGGCCTTTATAGTCATTCTTCAGTCATTAACCCAGCGTGTGCATAACAGGCCTCCAGACACCCAGTGTGAACATGGATAGTCCAGATCACTGGGATTGATGGAGTCAGGATGACAGCTCTAGAACATGTGCCTTTGAGAATGAATTAACAAGGGCAGCTTCTAGATTCCTTTGAAGGATCTTCCTTCACGGACTGGGCAAGTTGTATGTGCTAAAAGACAGTACTCTTTTAGTATAGACCGAAATAGGCTAGTAGGTCTCAGTGGTAGAGTAGACCCCTAGTAGGTTACATTTATGGAAGACCCACAGAGTCTAATAGGCTACATTTGTAGAATAAACTCAAAGAGGCTAGGAAGTTACATTTGTAGAATGGACCCAAAGAGGCTAGGAAGTTACATTTGTAGAATGGACCCAAAGAGGCTAGGAAGTTGCATTTGTAGAATGGACCCAAAGAGGCAAGTTGGTTACATTTGTATAATGGACCCAAAAAGGCTGGTAGGATTTATTTGTAGAATAGACCCTAATCGGCTATTAGGTTACATTTGTAGAATAGATCCTAAGAGGCTATTAGGTTACATTTGTAGAAGACCCATAGAGCCTAGTAGGTTACATTTGTCGAATAGATCTTAAAATACTAGTAGGTTATATTTGAAGAAGACCCGTAGAGGCTAGTAGGTTCCATTTGTAGAATAGACCCAAAGAGGCTAGTAGGTTATATTTATACGTAGAAGTAACACTAAGAGGCTAGTATGTTACATTTGTAGAATAGACCCTAAAAGGCTTGTAGGTTATATTGATATGCAGAAGAACCACTAAGAGGCAGAATGTTCAGAATAGACCCTAAGAGGCTAGTAGCTCAGATTTGTTGAATGGACCCTAAGAGGCTAGTAGGCTGCATTTGTAGAATGGACCCAAAAAGACTAGTGGGTTAGATTTGTAGAATAGATCCTAAGATGGTAGTAGGTTACATTGGTAGAATGGATCCTAAGAGGCAATTTGGTTACATTTGTAGAATAGACCCAAAAAGATTAGTAAGTTTTATTTGTAGAATAGACCCAAAAAGACTGGTAGGTTTCATTTGTAGAATAGACCCTAAGAGGCCAGTAGGTTAAATTTGTAGAATGGACCCAAAGAGGTTAGATTCGTAGAATAGATTCTAAGAGGCTAGTAGGGTACATTTGTAGAATAGATCCTGTTAGCACTAGCATCAAATGTAGAGCTTTAAGGACACCGCCACTCACTGTTTCTTCTATTTAAGGGCTTGGTTTCCCCATTTTTATTAAAAGAATGTTCAGCAAACATAAACATAGGTTTCCCTTGCAGGGGTTCTCAGCATTCCTTTTCCCATTAACATAAAGGGTATTCAGCCTATTTGGCTCTCACTTGCAGCACTGCCACTCTGGCCTTACTCTCCAGACCCTTGTCTGTCTCCTACAGACTGTTCACCAACCAACTGGGTGCACACAGCTAGCAGCCTCTTGCTGCACTGGCTCCCACATGGAGCACTGCTGCGCCAGACTTCCTGTCTGCCAGGGTGGAGCCCAAAATCATGGTCAGGCTATTACTAAAAGCCCAGCACACACCTGACCCATCAGTATGCTGGCTGTTCTGAATACCAGGATTGGAGATTTCATCCCACCGAATAACTTTGAAATCTCCCTACCCCAGGTCCCAAAACAAACTTTAGAAAATACTGAAAAGCCAGTTTTCTCTTCATGTCACAAGCTCCCTGAAGCCCCTCAACCTGTCTGATTGAGAATTCTGGATCATAACCTCTTTCTAGACACTGGCAGGGCAACGCTCTGTGACAACCCTAAAAGGCTAGTAGGTTACATTTGAAGAAGAACCAAGGACCGGCTCTACCACTAAGCGGAGTAGGTGGCCGCCCAGGGCGCAATGTTGCCCAGCCCCTGTCCATATACTACCCCAGCCTGTCCATATACTACCCCAGCCTATACATATACTACCCCAGCCTGTCCATATACCTGCGGACCATGGCTGGCATGAGGAAGCGAGCTGGTGCTGCCATTATTTGTTTTTAGGCTGGGTCCAGAGGCACAGGTGCGGGCCTGTGGACCACGGCTAAAGAAATAGGTAGAGAGGCGCTGCAAAAATCTCCACCTTCCCCTCCTCCACCGTATACATGGACAAAGCAAACTGGGTGGAGTCAGGGGCGGAGCCAACAGGGGGCAGCAAAATGAGGTTTCGCCTAGGGTGTCCAAAATCCTTGCATCAGCCCTAGAAGAACCATAGCGGCTAGTAGGTTATATTTGTAGAAGAACTGCAGAGGCTAGAAGGTTATGTTTGTAGAATAGACCCAAACAGGCTAGTATGTTACATTTGTCAAATAGAACCTAAAAGACTAGTAGGTTACATTTGTAAAAATAGACCCAAAAAAGCTAGTAAGTTATATTTATACGTAGAAGTAACACTAAGAGTTTAGTAGGTTACATTAGTTAGATAGAATCTAAGAGGCTAGTAGAATACATTTGTAGAGTAGACGCTAAGAGGCTAGTGGGTTTGTTTTGTAGATAGACCCAAAGAGGCTAGTAGGTTACATTTGTAGAATTAACCCTAAGAGCTTAGTAGGTCATATTTGTAGAACAGACCTGAAGGCTAATAGGCTACATTTTTATAAGTATCACTAATAGGCTAGTAGGGCTAATTTGTAGAATAGATGCTAAGAGGCTAGTAGGTTACATTTGTGGACTAACCCAAGGAGGCCTGTAGGGTTTTAACTTGAACATGAAGGTGGAACCTTGTCTGAGACCCCTCTGTTTGTATATTGAGTCCCCTTTCCCTGGCATTATTGCTTAACAAATGCCTGTATAGACGTTTTAATAGGTCAAGCAAGGGACAGAGTATTTTTCCTACAGAAGAGGTGAATCTGTCCTTGTGAATCAGGAAAGTCAGTTTGTCTATTCTACTAAGAAATTTGTTCTTCATAAATCCGACTCTCAGTTGCATATTTAGTAGTATTTTGAGCCTGCAACACTGTTATATCATTTGTGGATCACAAATCACTTAAACTGCAACATAATAAGGGTCTTGCTGGTGCTCATGCAGAGGAAAACATTTGGTAATTATTGCATTTGACATATTCATCGGTCTGGATGTCTTAGGATTTTTTTGTTGTGTTCTTCTTTGTCAGGCTGTGACAGTGAGCATTGGGGTCCACACTGCAGTAACCGCTGCCAATGTCAGAATGAGGCACTGTGCAACCCCATCACCGGTGCCTGTGTATGCTCTGAAGGGTACAGAGGATGGCGCTGTGAAGACTGGTGTGACCCCGGGACCTACGGCAAAGCTTGTCAGCTGAGGTGCCAATGCCAGAACGGAGCAACATGTGACCACAGGACTGGCGAGTGCCACTGTGCCCCTGGATACACGGGAGCCTTGTAAGTAGCTAAAAGACAAATTCAGTTATCATGAATGATCTTAGATTTTAAATTTGTCATTTTTAAAAAGAAATCTGTGCGAAAAGACTCACTAGGCTCACTAGGGGGAGAGCCTTGGGGGAATCTAGGATGGAAAAAGACCTAGGGGTCCTAGTGGAGAACAGGCTCAGCAGTGGCATGCAATGCCAAGCTGCTGCAAGCAAAGCTAACAAAGTGTTGGCATGCATCAGGAAAGGGATCAACTCCAGGGATAAATCAATAATTCTCCCGCGATACAAATCTCTGGTGAGGCCACACCTGGAATATGCCGTACAGTTCTGGGCACCAGTCCTCAGGAAGGATGTCCTGGTATTGGAAAGGGTACAGAGAAGGGCCACAAAGCTTATTAAGGGATTGGAGGACCTTTGTTATGAGGAAAGATTACAAGCACTGAACGTATTCTCTCTGGAGAAGAGACGCTTGAGAGGGGATATGATTTCAAAGTACAAATACTGTACTGGTGACCCCACAGTATTTACAAAACTATTCCGTGCAAGGGAGTACACAAAGACACGCGGCCATTCACTAAAAATAGAAGAAAGGCGGTTTAACCTTAAAAAGCGTAGAGGGTTCTTTACGGTAAGAGCAGTGAGGATGTGGAATTCTCTTCCACAAGCTGTAGTCTCTGCTGGGAGTCTAGATAATTTCAAAAAACTATTAGATGCACACCTAAGGGACCACAACATTGAGGGGTATAAAATGTAATACTGACATTAAAAACACCCACATAGGTTGGACTTGATGGACTTGTGTCTTTTTTCAACCTTGTTTTACTATGTAACTAAAAGACACAGTATATGTGTGTAGGAAGGGGTTAACCTTTTCCCATTAGTATGGGTCTCTAATTGCAGGAAGTGGCCTGCTAATCCTAGGAAGGAACAGGTGTGACCGCACACAGGTAGAATTTGAAATCCAAAATGATTTATTTGTAATCCATACGTAATAAGATTACAGAATTACAGAAGAGTGTGGACAAATACAGCAGACGGGCAAAGATTGACGCATTTCAAGAACTACATGTTCGCTTAATCATAATTATTATCACTAAGCGAGCATGTAGTTCGTGAAATGCGTCAATCTTTGCCCATCTGCTGTGTGTGTCTGCACCCTTCTGTAACATATTACGTATGGATTACAAATAAATCATTTTGGACCTCAAGTTCTACCTGTGTGCGGTCACACCTCTTCCTTCCTAGCTGTTTCTCTGGACCACGGACTGGACTAGCACCAGGTATACTTGATTTTTTTCTCATTAGTCCCACCTTGAGCGGCTCACCCCTTTTCTCCTGTTCACGCCTGCTAAGCCTGCTCTTTTGGCAGAAACCCATAAATAGGGAGGGTGGAGTCCAGTAAAGAGCGAAGAATAGCGTACCATGAAGAGGAAGGATGTGACTGAGTGCTAAGTGGAACCGTGTTTGGTTCCTCCACATGGGCTTCTCTAGCTATGAGTCTTGAGATACCCAACACTTTGTTAGGACTTAACACTGCACCAGAAGATACAGCATGGAATGAAATCAGAGATGTCTGTTTTGCTTTGCCAATGTTTGGAAGTTGTACACTGATATTGCCAAGTAAAAGAAGAAAATTGCTTCTGGATGAAGGCGTGCTATTTTACGAGGCTGCCTCAATACCTGAGTAGAAATACTGTATGTAAGTTGGACAGTAGTTGGGCAGGTGCAACTCATAATAGACTACACTGCTGTAGGTGCACAGGATCCTGAATGAAAAGTACACAGTTTAAACCTGGTTGTGCCAGGAGTTGGTGGCGGCTAGTGGAAGAGGTCTACCCTCCTGACAGTGAATGGAGGACACCTCAAATGGAACATACATTAGGTGACCTGAGCCAGTGTGTCCCATAGGGTCCCAGGTTCATGGTGAGATGGCCATAGACTGTACCCACAGAATATTAATACAAGGCCTTGTGAAAGAATTACTCTCAACCAGCGGAGGAGTTGGTGCTGCGTTGGACCAATGGGTGGCGTTGAGTGGTTTTAAACCTGCCATCTGTACATGCAGTTAGAGGAGTCTGCATGGGATTTGGGGAAGTTATGGTATGAAGAGATTGGCCTCTCGGATAGGGGTGCATCATTGTGCCCTCCTAATGGAGAACTACTACATTGGGCAGCTAGGGGGTGGCCAACACGTAAGCCTTGCATTTCTGGCATCTGTCTTAAAATGCTAGCTGCCTGGCTGTTTCTGGCTACAATACATTTCAAGTTGCTGACCAAAAACAGGTAAGCTCTTAGTGAAGTCATACTTGTTTCATCTCAGTGACTCCAAAAAGCATTGGAACTCATAATAGACTACATTGCTGTAGGTGCACAGGATCCTGAATGAAAAGTACACAGTGAAAACCTGGTTGTGGCTGGAGTTGGTGGCGGCTAGTGGAAGAGGTCTAACCCCCTGACAATGAGTGCAGGACACCTCAAATGGAGAATATATCAGGTGACCTGAGCCAGTGTGTCCCATAGGGTCCCAGGTTCATGGTGAGATGGCCATAGCCTGTAACCACAGAATATTAATACAAGTCCTTGTGAAAGAATTACTCTCAACCAGCGGAGGAGTTGGTGCTGCGTTGGACCAATGGGTGGCGTTGAGTGGTTTTGAACCTGCCATCTGTACATGCAGTTAGAGGAGTCTGCATGGGATTTGGGGAAGTTATGGTATGAAGAGATTGGCCTCTCGGATAGGGGTGCATCCTTGTGCCCTCCTAATGGAGAACTACTACATTGGGCAGCTAGGGGGTGGCCAACACGTAAGCCTTGCATTTCTGGCCTCTGTCTTAAAATGCTAGCTGCCTGGCTGTTTCTGGCTACAATGCTTGCCAAGTTGCTGACCAAAAATAGGTAATCTCTTAGTGAAGTCATACTTGTTTCAGCTCAGTGACTCCAAAAAGTATTGGAGCCATTCGATCAGTATGGCGGACGAGCAGTAAGATCTTATTTGAAATGAGAAGTCAGCTGTGCTAGCCCATATATTTCTCTGAACGCAGGGTTCCTTTAAGATTCTGATCTATTGATATATGGTGCTTTATATACAAGAGTACTGAAGCCATGAAGGCAGATTCTAGTTGTAGACAGAACGTCTTTGCATTCTTTTGTAAAGTCTTACATGTGCTTGTTTTTTTCTTTTGTTCACATGGTAGTTGTGAGGAGCTGTGCCCATCAGGAAGCCATGGGGCGCTATGTGAGCTTCGCTGTCCTTGCCAGAACGGAGGGGTGTGTCATCATGTGACGGGCGAATGTTCCTGTCCAGCAGGATGGACGGTAAGAGAATATTATTATTTTTTTTTTTTTTTACTAACAGGAAAGTTTTTATTTATCCATATAAGGAGAAATAAGCAACATATGTATACAGTTGACAAATTACTTACTTTACACTTCCAAATACAGTGTGCAATATGATATAAAAGGCCGCTATATCATCGTCAGCAATGAAATGGTATGCATATCCAATTTGACATTTTAACATGGATCAAACATCCGTCATACATGATAAAATCATCTATGTAGAGGGTGAGTCTGTCAAGGATCCTAGACTAGATGTAGGGGAGGGGGATGGGAAGGGAGAGACAGGAAATGAGGAAGGAAGGGAAATTAATATGAATGGGAGGGGGGTAGACTTAAGGATAGAGATGGAAAAGTATGGGAGGGGGGGAAAGGGAGGACAGCAGCGCCAGGGGTCAACAGTGTCGGAAGCCCCCAGACATACTTATTTCAGCACAGGGTTGTATCCGGATTTCAAGTTTTAACCCAATCACCCCAGATTTTCCCAATTTTTTTTTAGGACACCTGTGATTCATTTAGATGAGCTTATACAATGACATAACTGCATCAATTATTGATCTCCATTGCGAGAGCATGGGGGGCACTGCCTCCTTCCATCTAATCAGGATGGCTTTCCTGGCGTAGAATGTGGCATAGAAAATGAATAGCTTTTTATGCGTGTTGGTAGTAACTGCATCACCTACGCCCAACAAGAGGACCACTGGATCTAGACCCAAAGAGATGTTACCCACCAAGTTAATTACCTTAACCACATCTGGCCAAAACTGCTGAATTACAGGGCAAGACTAGGTGACGTGTATAAAAGTACCCAGCTCAGCAGAGCATTTAGGGCACCTAGATGGGTACATCCTTGCTAAACTTTGAGGGGAGAAATAGGCTCTATGCAGGAACTTAAGCTGAATGTATCTATCCCTAGCGGATATCATAAGAGGGATATATTGTTGGATCTCCTCTTCCCATTCATCGTCTGTCAGGATGGGGACATCCGTATTCCACTTATGGAGCAAATTAGCCCCTCTGCCAGAATCCTGGGAGGTGATTCTAAGTACAGTGAAGAGAGCACCCTATCTATATTTTTTGAGATGAGGAATCGCTCCACCGTATAGGATTGTAAAGTCACCCTGTCTGGAAACTGTGATTGTATTGCATGGCGTAACTGCAAGAACCTGAAGAACATTGTTGAGGGGAGCTGGAAGGGGGCACACAGCTGATCAAATGACAGTAGGATTCCTTCAGGCATGATGTGTTAGAGTACTTTGATCTCATACCTGGCCCATAGGGTGGGATCGGGGATAGATTGGAGATGACTTAGTCTAGGGTTGCCTTACAAGGGGTGTATGGTGACAGCATTCCTGGTTCAGTGAGTTGTGCAGACATTTGCTCCCATACTTTCACTGTGGTACGCAATACGCATTGGAGTTGTTATGTTTGGGTGGGCATTAGGTACCCTAAACACTAAGTTCCTCAGTGCCGCAGAGGAGCTGAGTATGGCCACCTCGAGGTTTACCGCAGGGTTGGTAGAAGTTTTAGTGAACCACCACCGGCTGTAACTACCACTGTTGCCCAGTAGTATTTACGAAAATTAGGAAGCGCCAATCCTCCCAAGGAGAGGGGCATTTGTAGTATATCCTTAACAACTCTAGGGAAAGAGTCTGCCCAAATGAAAGAATTCACAGTCTGATCTAGTTTCTTAAAAAAGAAGAAAAGGTGGGGACTGGAGTGTTGCGGAACACATATAAAAATTTTGGGAGGAAAGTCATTTTAAGCAAATTTATTCTGCCATCTGGAAAGAGAGGTAAGGACTTTAATGCCTGGCATTTGGTAATAAGTTGTTGGAGCATTGGTTAGATGTTGTCCGATAGGTATATAGTATGGTCTACCTGAATTTCTATGCCCAGGTATCTAAATTTATGAACCAAGGTCAAAGGAATATGAGCCGCTAGTACAGGGGGTGACTGGGACAGTGGGAAAAGCACAGATTTAGTCCAATTAATTGTTATACCTGAGAAAGATCCATAGTGGTCAATAACAATAATAAGGCCGCATCAAGTGAGGAGGATGCATTTAACAGGTAAAGAAGGACATCATCCGCATACAGAGATATTTTCTCAGTCAGCGGGCCTACCATTATCCCCTGAATAGCTTCCGAGGATCTAATTAAGATGGCCAGAGGTTCCATCACCAGAGCAGATAACCCTGGGGACAGGGGGCACCCCTGTCTAATACCCCATCGGAGAAGGAAAGGCGACGAAAGCAGCCCATTGGTTCTGACCCTAGCCGATGGGTTGGTGCAAAGTTGTTTGATCCACGAGATGAATTTAGGGCCAAATCCGAATCTTTCAAGGACCCGCCAAAGGAACTCCCACTCTACCCATTTGAAGGCCTTTTTGGCATCCAACAAGGCCATAACTCCCTGAGACTCGGCACTGGATGCTTGGGAGTTTGTAAAAAATCGGCGCAGATTAATAATGGTGCCCTTACCCGGCATAAAGCCAGTTTGATCTCCATGTACTAGGGATAGGATGACAGAGTTGAGTTGATTTGCCAAGATTTTCGTTACTACTTTAGCATCCACATTTAAGAGTGAGATCGGGCGGTAAGACGTACAGAGTTCAGGGCTGTTACCGGGCTTGAGCACCACCGCAATCACCACCTCCAACATTGAAGGTGGAAGACAGCCCTGCTCCAAAATCATGAGCAATAATTCATGGAAATGGGGGGCAATAGGTTCTTTATGGGTTTTATAAAATTCTACGGGTGTTCTATCAGGTCCCGGGGTTTTACTCAATTGGAGTGAGGCAATAGCTGTGCATACCTCTTTCAATGTTGTGGGAGCGGGCAGAGTTAGTCAATTGCGAGAACTCTATTTGATTAAGGAATGCATGCAGACTGTCTACCGTATTATTCACCCTAGAGGTGTAAAGAGATTGGTAATAGTGTGCAAATTGAACATTAATTAATAGGGGGTCAGACTGCAGTACTCCGTTGTCATCTAAAATATTAGCTATGTGCGAGGTGGCTGAGCGTTCTCTCGCCAGCCATGCCAAGAGCCTACCTGTCTTTTCACCTTGTTCAAAAATCCTCTGGGATTGTGTTAGGGGTATTTTCCTACAAGTGGTCACTCTTAGCATGGAGATCTCTCTGTAAAGAGTCAACATGCGGCTATATGTCTCCCCATCTTTAGTGGACACATATTCTGATTCCAGCACCTTACGTTCTGCCTCTGACAGCGCTAATCCCATGTCCTTGCTAACTTTATTGATCACTATCTGGTATTGACCTCTAGCACATGCTTTAAAAGCATCCCATATGCATTGCAGGGAGGCCAAGGGCCCCCTGTTATACAACCAATAGATTCCAAGTTCTCCCTCTATCACAGAGGTCATCCGCTCATCTGTGATCCAGTATCCAGACAGCCGCCAAAGAGTGGTCCCAACTGGGGTATCTAATCTAAGCTTTAGCAACATAGGAGCGTGATCAGAGATTCCACGGGGGAGTATTTTTATCTCCTGGACCCGTGAGAGCAGGGAGTCGCTAACATAAAGATTCTAGAGAAGGAGGCGTGAGTCGCACAGTGACAGGTAAATTGGGACTCATTGGGGTAGCTCCATCTCCAGACATCACCCAGGCCGTAGACCTCGGTCCATCTCAACAGCAGAGAATCCGTAGCAGGATCGGGTTAGATTTAGCCAAGCTAGGATTTGGAACCATATTAAAATCCCCCGCCACCAAGATCTCCGCTGCGGGTAACCTGGCCAATATGACCACTAGTTTATCCAGTATAGCAAGGGTGGGTGGGGGGGATATAGATACCTACCAGCAATAACTCAAGTCTACAGAAAAGTGCATGCAATACCACATATCTGCCCTCTGGGTCCAAGTGCAGGTCCAGGAGGGTGAATTTCAGGGATTTATGGACCAGGATGCTGAGTAAGTTGAGAAAGTGGAGTGGTAATAAGATCCCACCCAGGGTTAATATTAATTTTGCCTAAGCAGTAAACTACAAAGTGTACCTTTTGCCCTGAATTTCTCCTAAAAAATAGCAGTCAGTGCACTTTCTGTGCCTAAGCACCTCTGTACTGTAGTCTCGTAGCTGTATACATGTGCAGTTTAAGATTATCTCACACCTTACCAACCACTCTCTGCCAATCCCTCCACTCATTTCTGCTCTTCCAACAAACAAAATTCAAAATACTAACAACAACATAGAAAACCATCCACAACTCAACCCCAGCGTACATCACCAATCTCGTCTCAAAATATCACCCAAATTCTCCGCTTTGCTCTTCCCAAGACCTCCTGCTCCCAAGATCCCTCATCACCTCCTCCCATGCTTACTTCAAGGACTTCTCCAAGCCTCTCTGCAACTCCCTACCCCAATCTATCCAACTATATCCTACTTTATCCCTGAAAACTCATCCCTTCAGGGAAGCTTAACCTGCCTTCAGGTCAGTGACAACATTGAGTATAGGATTGTGTATATGTAGGTTTTCCATTTCTTTACCTTCTTCTATTGGTTGAAGTAGATGGACTTGTATACTTTTTTCAACCTAAATAACTATGTAACATTGACCTAGTATGGCCATGTATCCATCTTAGGTCAGAGATGTCACAAGCATCCCTGCCCCATTGTATACACCATCTGCAGGGCGAGGAATCTCTTGCCTGAAGATCATTGTCCTAGCAATGACATCTGATTTCCAGGTTGACGAACTCAGATTTGGACTAAGCCCAATGTCAGCATTACTGATGACTAGTCATTTGCCCTCAGCTTGCATGTTACTGAACCACACAGTTGACAAAGATAGTGGAAAAGCCCACTTTGCCCTGAGTTTCCTACACTTTCAAAGTGTAAGCCGGCTATTTAAAGTGGAGTTCCACTGTTTTTTAAATTTATTAAAAGTCAGCAGCTACAAAAATTGTAGCTGCTGACTTTTAATACACAGACACTTACCTGGCTCCCGGTCCAGCGATGCGGCCAACACGAGCCTCGGATCTCTCCCCCTCCGCTCTGCGGCGCCGGCATTGTTACTGTGGGCACCTGGCCGCGGCTTCACAGCCGGGCACGCACTGCGCATTCGTGAGCTGCACTTCATGATTGGTCCTGAAGTCTTCTAAGACCTGTCCTGTGTCCCAGAAGACTCCGGGAGGGAGTGGGAAGGAGACCTTCCACTTCCGATTGCCTAAGGCGACTGGAACGGAAGTACCCGTATAATTCGGGTATCTGCACCCTCCCTCCTCCCCAAAAGCTCAGTTTTGCCATCAGGAGCTGGGAAGGAGGTCTTAAAGCGGAGGTTCCACTTTTGAGTGGAACTTCGCTTTAATACCACCTAAAAGTAAAACCCATACTTTTTAATATTTATTACATATATAATTGTAAACAAGTCATTTTGTAATTTAAAGTAACAATGAACTTTCCTTTAACCTTTACCACCCATGTAATTTTCTAAAAATGTCAAAAACAATTCACACATAGCTTTCTTGTAATATGGGAACTTGAAGGTGTCCCGGATCCCAATGGTGTACCCAATACCCCCAGAAATTTCACTTTCTTCTTGTATGGTTGGTGCACTGCTTTTCCATGAGGTCTGCCCAAAGTTATAAGCCTGACATTCCCTGCAATAGCTGTTTCATTTTTGAGAAGAAACTCTCTTAGGCTCACCCTCCACTAACGTGATGTAGACACTGATGCATTTCCCATTACAACCCAGACATTGAGCCAAGTGGGTATAATGAAGCCATTGGACCAGGTGAGCATAATGAGGGATAAGATTGGACCATGTCTGCATAATGAAGATATTTGACCAGGTGGGTATAATGAAGGCTAAGACTTTGGACCAAGTGGGTATAATGAAGCCATTGGACCAGGTGTGTGTAATGAGGGCTAAGATAGGATCATGTGGGTATAATGAAGATATTGGATCATGTGGGTATAATGAGGGCTATGATTGGACCATGTGTGTATAATCAAGAATTTGGACCCTGTGGGCATAATGAAGGCTAAGACTTTGGACCAAGTGCGTATAATGAAGACATTGGACCAAGTGGATATAATGAAGACATTGGGCCAAGTGGGTATAGTGAAGGCTAAGATTTTAGACCAAGTGGGTATATTGAAGCCATTGGACCAGGTGGTTATAATGAAGACACTGGACCAGATGGGTATAGTGAAGGCTAAGACATTGGACAAAGTGGGTATAATGAAGACATTGGACCAGGTGGGTATAGTGAAGGCTAAGATTGGACCATGTCTTTATAATGAAATTATTGGACCAGGTGGGTATAATGAAGGCTAAGACTTTGGAACAAGTGGGTATAATGAAGCCATTGGACCAGGTGTGTGTAATGAGGGCTAAGATAGGGCCATGTGGGTATAATGAAGATATTGGATCAGGTGGGTATAATGAGGTCTAAGACTGGACCATGTCTTTATAATGAAGTTATTGGACCAGGTGGGTATAATGAAGGCTAAGACTTTGGAACAAGTGGGTATAATGAAGCCATTGGACCAGGTGTGTGTAATGAGGGCAAAGATAGGGCCATGTCTGTATAATGAAGAATTTGGACCAGGTGGGTATAATGAAGACATTGGACTAAGTGGATAGAATGAATACATTGGGCCAAGTGGGTATAATGAAGGCTAAGACTTTGGACCAAGTGGGTATATTGAAGCCATTGGACCAGGTGGTTATAATGAAGACACTGGACCAAATGGGTACAGTGATGGCTAAGACATTGGACCAAGTGGGTATAATGAAGACATTGGACCAAGTGGGTATACTGAAGACATTGGGCCAGGTGGGTATAATGAAGGATAATACTTTGGACCTAGTGGGTATAATATTGATATTGGACCAAGTGGGTATATTATAGGCTATGCCTTTGGACCAAGAGGGTAAAATAAAGACATTGGACCAGGTGGGTATAATGAAGGCTAAGACAATGAGCCAAGTGAGTATAATGAAAAAATCTGTGAGAAAAGACTTGGTGAAACAAACAGCAATTTCTTCAGAGTAAAGTAAGGTATGAATCTGCAAAAAAAAAAGTTTACTGAAATCCTTACAATATATAGTTTACCTGGAGGGGATTGTTTTTTTTTTTTCACAAAACTTGAGTTACAATGCTTTGTTATTAAATCTGGGTCATAGTGTGCAAATGCATCCAATGCTGTACAGGCTGGTTTGGTGCGGCAGAGCTTTGGGCAGTAACCCATTGTAGTCCAAAATTTCCAGGTTTCCCAGACTTACCTCCATTTACTGTGATTTGCATATAATGATTGTTCTTTATAATGCCTTACTGGATAAGCCCTTTAGAGTCAATGTATCCATAGGCAATCACTGTTATCGCAGGCAACACAGCTGTGCCTATATTCGATTAATTGTTGTCTATGCCAGTGACCAGATTTGATTGGCAGATGGCAGATGAATAATATTTGCCTGAACATGGGAAGCAAGAAAAAAGACTTATTGACACACCGTAAGCTAACAATCTAAACCCATGTAGAAAAAAATAACAATAACTAGGTTAATAGTATTTATTTGTCTATGAGCTGAACATTGAATATATGGTCATTTGAACTATTGGACTACCCATAATAACCAATGGTGTTCCAAGATTGTAATAAGCATGAGGGTTGCCACTCTCATGAATTGATTTAAAATCAAAGCACTTATGCGCTGCCACAGAATCCCCCGTGTATCGCTGTATTATCCAACTCCAGATGATGCAATCATCCCAATGTAGGTTCACTGACCAATCACAGCAAATAATAAAGTACAATGGGTTGACAAATCTAAATCCAAACAGTTTCTATAGCGTCCCACCATGTCCTTTATACCTTAATTATTACATACAGTATATATACACCTGGGTATATACTGTACAGGGTTTTTTTCTCAGACAATAGGTGCAGGAACTCCCCCTTTCTGAGCCAGTCCTTTTCTCAACCCCTACCCACCTATGAGCCCCATTCCTTGGTTCCACCCCCTAACCACCTCCCAGAATCCCAAAATACAGAACCACGTATCATTTTGTGGTGCTAAGTCATTTCTATGGATGTTGGAATAATAAATATATCCTCCGCAGCTAGTAACAATTGGGCCCTCTCTGGTAACAATAGATCCCCCTAACAACAATGGACCACCCGCAGCAAAAGTTCCCCCCTAGCAACAATAGACTACCGGCAGCAACCACAGATCTCCCCACAGCCAACACCAATAGACCCTCCATCAGCCAGCATCTCAGTAGATCTCTTGCAGCAACAACTGAACCCCCAGCAATAAAAGACCCACCCCTCACCCCCATGTCTCCCACCAGCAACAATAGAGCTCCTCAGCAACAATAGATCCTATGCAAAAATAGGTCCCTTCAGGCTTCAATAGATTCTCCAACAGCTAGCATCAATAAACCCTGCAGCACACCCCATTACCTCTTGCCATTACACACAGTCAGTGCTGGAGGTGCGGGAACTGAGTTCCTCCCACGTTCCTCCCCCGCAACTGTATATATTTGTGCTCATAAGTTTACATACCCTGGCAGAATTTATGATTTCTTGGCCATTTTTCAGAGAATATGAATGAGAACACAAACACATTCCTTTCACTCATGGTTATTGTTTGGCTGAAGCCATTTATTATCAATTCAACTGAGTTTACTCTTTTTAAATCATAATGACAACAGAAACTACCCAAATGCCCCCGATACCCCCAGCCAATACCGTGTGTTGCCCCCTTTAACATCAATGACAGATTGAAGTGTTTTGTGGTATTTGTGGATGAGGCTCTTTATCTTCTCAGATGGTAAAGCTGCCCATTCCTCAGTTCCTGGAAATTCTTGGGTTGTCTTGCATGAACTGCATGTTTGAGATCTCCCCAGAGTGGCTCAATGATATTGAGGTCAGGAGACTGAGATGGCCACTCCAGAACCTTCACTTTATTCTGCTGTAGCCAATGATAGGTCGGCTTGGCCTTGTGTTTTGGATGATTGTCATGTTGGAATGTCAAGTACGTCCCATGTGCAGCTTCCTGGCTGATGAATGCAAATGTTCCTCCAGTATTTTTTGATAACTGCATTCATCTTGCCATCAATTTTGACCAAATTTTCTGTGCATTTGTAGCTCACACATCCCCAAAACATCAGCGATCCACCTCTGTGCTTCACAGATCTTGGTGACTCCTCTCCAAATGTAGGGTTTATGGTTGTGGCCAAAAAGCTCAATTTTAGTCTCATCACTCCAAATGACTTTGTGCCAGAAGGTTTGAGGCTTGTCTCTGTGCTGTTTGGCGTATTGTAAGCAGGGTACTTTGTGGCATTTGTGTAGTAATGGCTTTCTTCTGGCGACTTGACCATGCAGCCCATCTTTCTTCAAGTGCCTCCTTATTGTGCATCTTGAAACAGCCACACCACAAGTTTTCAGAGAGTCCTGAAGTTATTTGTGGGTTTTTCTTTGCATCCCGAACAATTTTCCTGGCAGTGGTGGCTGAAATTTTAAACAGTACAGGCGGTCCCCTAGTTACAAACATCCTACTTATGAACGACTCCTACTTACAAACGGAGGGAGACAACCGGAAGTGAGAGGAAATCTCCCCCTAGGAAGGGAAATTCACTCCTGTAAGAGTTATTATGGGGAAAAGGGGTCTCCACTGATGCTTTATCACCAATCCTTGTTTCCACAAGAACCCAAAATTTTCAAAATCCAATTATCATTGGGGCAGGAAGTGAGGTGAAATCTTCTGAACAGAAACATAGACAGAAAAACAAACATTACAGGGGTGTTACCCCTTCCCTATGCTATCCAAAAAGCTTAAAAATAGTTTTTTTGGCTGAAGCTACACTTAAAAAAATGTACACTGTTCCGACTTACAAACAAATTCAACTTAAGAACAAACCTACAGACCATATCTTGTTTGTAACCCGGGGACCACCTGTATAGATAAAGGTATTGGCACTGACCAAGCTCAATACATAAAATTGAAATGATAAAAGCATATCACAACTGTGCAAAAAACATAGTGAATGAATAGTCCATGCAATCTTCATAAAAATATGATAAACAAATAAGTCCATGCGATGCGAACCCAACACCATGTGAGATTTTCCTCTAATATAGATGGCAACTCACCAGATGTTTTAATCCCCTTTTTACAGGACGGTCAAAGATCGCTTTTGGAAAGCCTAATATTTCCACTTGTGGGTGCCTATCTTCTCCACCTTAGACTCGGAGTCCAGCTAAATTGGTGAAAATGACTCCGCAAGGGACAATGATGAAAAGTATCATAGTGTAAAATATTTATTGATACAAAGATTGAGGCTGGGTTCACGCCTATGCGAAATGGATGTGGCTTACACCGCATCCAATTTGCATGACACTTAAAAACCCATTGTTTCCAATGTGTCCGGTTCACATAGGTGTGTACGTGTACGTTTTCTGTGCAATGCGCTGCGAATTCCCTGCCTATTAAGTTCAAGTTTGCCCCTTCTCGGCAGCAGACAGGCTGGAATTCACACCAGCCTGGTGTGAATCCAGCCTAAAAGTACAAACTCACACTTCCTTGTGCCTGACTCCTGGCACTAGGTGTGATCAGCCTGCAGCTAGATGTATACCCAGTGGCGGCCGGTGTATAAGGGGCACTTGGGCACCTCCTCCCCGCTGGATAAAAAAAAAAAAGTCAGCCTGGCCCCCCTGCAGGTGGCGCCGGTACTTTCTTTTTTTTTCGGCTCCTTGGCTTTCACCTGACACCCAAGTAGTGAGCTGATTGGTCAGCCATTAAAGTCTGTGTGTGTGCTGAACAGGTGCACACACACAGTCTGATTGGCTGCCCTGAGCCTGTGGCTCAATGTGATTGAATGTGGTTGCCGGGGGCTGTGTCACTGGCTTCAAAACTGCCCCACCTGTGTCACTAGCTGCAAAACTGCCCCCACCTGTGTCACTGGCTGCAAAAGTGCCCCCACCTGTGCCACTGGCTGCATAAGTGCCTTCACATGTGTCACTGGCTGCAAAACTGCCCCCACCTGTGTCACTGGCTGCATAACTGCCCCCACCTGTGTCACTGGCTGCATAACTGCCCCCACCTGTGTCACTGGCTGCAAACTGCCCCACCTGTGTCACTGGCTGCATAACTGCCCCCACCTGTGTCACTGGGTGCAAAACTGCCCCCACCTGTGTCACTGGCTACATAACTGCCCCCACCTGTGTCACTGGCTACATAACTCAATACATCGGTCACTGTGTCCACCCCCGTCAA
>BLSH010511141.1:685971-701507 GCA_018402905.1 Glandirana rugosa | reverse complement strand
TGTGTCATATGTCGAGTCGTAGTGTCCTGTGTCATATGTCGGTGCTGGGGCTGTATACTGTGTCCTGTGATGCTGAGCTGTATACTGTGTCCTGTGATGCTGAGCTGTATACTGTGCCCTGTGATGCAGAGCTGTATACTGTGTCCTGTGATGGTGGGGCTGTATACTGTGTCCTGTGATGCTGAGCTGTATACTGTGCCCTGTGATGCTGAGCTGTATACTGTGTCCTGTGATACTGAGCTGTATACTGTGTCCTGTGATGCTGAGCTGTGTACTCCTGACACAATATGTGGAATACAGGGGATGGAGTGGGTGGATTTTATAAGGGGTGGGGCTTATTAGAAGTAGGATGGGTGAAAAAGGAAGGGTGGGGCCTGGCACCCCCCATCCTAAAACTTCACCAGCCGCCACTGGCTGAAAGGGATGCAGATGATGTTGTGAGGATCCTCCAGAGGCTTGTGCAAGACAGAAGATTGGTGATACAGGCCGGGTCGGTAGCAGGCGGGCAAGTGCGATACAGAAGGAGCAGGCAAGCGGGTAGTCGGGTACAGGCAGGGTCGTAAACAGGCAGGCAGCAGAAGTACAAATGGATCAGACAGAAGAGTCGTCGGAGGCAAGCTGCGGGGAGGGTGCAGGCAGAGTTCAAACAAGTTTAGGCAAGCCGGGTCACAAGTACAGGAAGTCTTGGAAGGGAAAGTCACGGAAAACACTGGAAATGCTGTAGAATGGACATCACTGGTTGCAGGGTGCTGTCCACTTAAATGGGCCGTTTGGCCCCAATTCCGGCGCATACGCATGCGCACAGGCGCGTGCATAAACGTACAGACAAGAGCACACACGCACGAGCGCGCGCACACGCTACGTGCACCCGCGCACAGGCCTCCAGACCCGTGTTCCAGTGACAACGGTCATTTTCCTGACACTGGGTGGCTGATCCGGGTGCAAGTCCAGGCATGTGGGTGGATCCCCACCATATTGTTGCAATATTGCTCCAGCCTGGACCGGCTCTGTTAGTCAGCCAACATCAGGCTTCAGCCCACTGTTTGCTGAAATGGATCACAGGAGTGCAGAACACACTGCACCCCTGTGATCCACAGGAGAAGTACAGCCAAACAAGCTTTCCCCATACTTCTCCTTTAAGAAATGCACTCACATATCGTGTATTTAAAATCGCATAGAAAAAACATCCACTCGGGACATGCAAGCTTTGCTACACTTCCAGTCTCGGCTCCGACGTCACCTGGCTCCACCCTACGCGTGTCGTCCCTCGTCATGTGACTTTATCAAGGGATCTCTCATTAATTGGCCTGAACACATTGGTCTGTGAGGTTTTTTTTACATTCTTGCTCCTTACCATGTAAATCTGAGAACCTACATCTCTTGTCTGGACGTCAGGAGAGCAACAGTGTGGATATTTTTCCTGTAAATTCCGTTCTCCGTTCTCGAGTGTTATCAGTGCCTATGAAAAGGGAATTCGTTTGAGGCCGTCTATATGTCTGCTGGAAAGCAAGTCTGATGGAACGAAGTCTTGGGTCTGCAACTAGAACTGTCTCTGACGGCAACTAAAATATGATAGCGAATTGATGTAACTTCAATATGATGAAAAATGTGGATGGATACGAAACATTTTAGGTATACACCGCTTAGCCATAACATTATGACCACTGACAGGTAAAGTGAATAACTTTGATTATCTTGTTACAAGGGCACCTGAAAGTGGGTGGGATATATTAGGCAGCAAGTGAACAGGTTATCCCTGAAGTTGAACGCAGAAAAAAATGGGTGTAAGTGTAAGGTTCTGAGTGACTGACAAGGGCCAAATTGTAATTTCTAGACGACTGGATCAGAGCAAATCCAGTACTGCAGCTCTTGTGGGATGTTCCCAGTCTGCAGTGGACAGGACCGACCAAAGGTGGTCCAAGGAAGGAAAACCAGAGAATCAGGGACCGCGTCATGTGGCTTTGGCTCAGTGATGCATATAAGGAGGGAATGCTGGCTCATGTAGCCCAATCCAAAAAAGAGCTACTGGAGCTCAAACTGCTGGAAAAGTGAATGCTGGTTCTGATAGAAAGGTGCCAGGACACATAGAGCATCTCAATTTGCTGTGTATGGGGCTGTGTAGCCGCAGACCGGTCAGGGCACCAATGCTGACCCGTGGTGACAGCCACAAGCAGTTACAATGGGCACATGAATATCAGAACTGGACTACAGAGCAATGGAAAAAGGTGGCCTGGTCTGATGAATTCAAGAATGGTTTGAGGAACACAACAACTTTGAGTTGTTCTCCAGCTCTCATTTCAATTGAGCATCTGTGGGATCACCTGGTAAAACAAGTCAGATCCATGGAGGCCTCATCTCCCAACTTACAAGACTTAAAGGATCTGCTACTGATAGTTTAGTGCCAGATACCACAGCATACCTTCTAGGTCTAGTAGAGTCCATGCCTCAATGGGTTACAACAGGGTTCCGTGGAACCCTAGGGTTCCTCCAGAGGTTGCTAGGGGTTCCTTGAGCAATGGTCAATTTCTACCTCTCAGATAAATTCCCAATGACATCATTGATCTTTTTAGCTATCTGTAAGGGGGTAATTCTTCCCAATGACCACAAGTGTAAGGAGCATTCTTCCCATTGACCATCGCACTAATGTATCAATGTATCACGAGTTAAAGATTTTCAATTTTTAGCAGAGGTTCCCCGAGACCGGAGAATTATTTCAAGGGTTCCTCAGTGTTGAAAAGGTTGAGAAAGGCTGGGTAACAACCTACAATGGGCACGTTCGCATCAGAACTAGAGCAACGAGCAATGGAAGAAGATAGCCTGTGCTGATGAATTCAAGAATGGTTTGAGGAACACAACAATAACTGAGTTGTTCTCCAGATCTCATTTCAATTGAGCATCTGTGGGATCACCTGGTAAAACAAGTCCGATCCATGGAGGCCTCATCTCCCAACTTACAGGACTTAAAGGATCTGCTACTGACAGTTTAGTGCCAGATACCGCAGCATACCTTCTAGGTCTAGTAGAGTCTATGCCTCGATAGGTTACAACCTACAATGGGCACATGAGCATCACATGTTACAATGGGCACAGTTACAATGGGCACATGAATATCAGAACTGGACTACAGAGCAATGGAAAAAGGTGGCCTGGTCTGATGAATTCAAGAATGGTTTGAGGAACACAACAACTTTGAGTTGTTCTCCAGCTCTCATTTCAATTGAGCATCTGTGGGATCACCTGGAAAAACAAGTCAGATCGATGGAGGCCTCATCTCCCAACTTACAGGACTTAAAGGATCTGCTACTGACAGTTTAGTGCCAGATACCGCAGCATACCTTCTAGGTCTAGTAGAGTCCATGCCTCGATAGGTTACAACCTACAATGGGCACGTTA
This sequence comes from Glandirana rugosa, assembly GCA_018402905.1. Lineage (NCBI taxonomy): Eukaryota > Metazoa > Chordata > Amphibia > Anura > Ranidae > Glandirana > Glandirana rugosa. Next base: position 698,114 of record BLSH010511141.1, on the reverse strand, counting down.
GCATCAGAACTAGAGCACAGAGCAATGGAAGAAGGTGACCTGGGCTGATGAATTCAAGAATGGTTTGAGGAACACAACAATAGCTTTGAGTTGTTCCCCAGATCTCATTTCAATTGAGCATCTGTGGGATCTCTGGAAAAACAAGTCCGATCCATGGAGGTCTCATCTCCCAACTTACAAGACTTAAAGGATCTGCTACTGATAGTTTAGTGCCAGATACCACAGCATACCTTCTAGGTCTAGTAGAGTCCATGCCTCGATGGGTTACAACCTACAATGGGCAAATGAGCATCAGAAATAGAGCACAGAGCAATGGAAGAAGGTGGCCTGGGCTGATGAATTCAAGAATGATTTGAGGAACACAACCACAACTTTGAGTTGTTCTCCAGATCTCATTTCAATGGAGCATCTGTGGGACCTCCTGCAAAAACAAGTCCGATCCATGGAGGCCTCATCTCCCAACTTACAAGACTTAAAGGATCTGCTACTGATAGTTTAGTGCCAGATACCACAGCATACCTTCTAGGTCTAGTAGAGTCCATGCCTCGATGGGTTACAACAGGGTTCCGTGGAACCCTAGGGTTCCTCCAGAGGTTGCTAGGGGTTCCTTGAGCAATGGTCAATTTCTACCTCTCAGATAAATTCCCAATGACATCATTGATCTTTTTAGCTATCTGTAAGGGGGTAATTCTTCCCAATGACCATCGCACTAATGTATCAATGTATCATGAGTTAAAGATTTTCAATTTTTAGCAGAGGTTCCCCGAGACCGGAGAATTATTTCAAGCGTTCCTCAGTGTTGAAAAGGTTGAGAAAGGCTGGGTAACAACCTACAATGGGCACGTTAGCATCAGAACTAGAGCACCGAGCAATGGAAGAAGATAGCCTGTGCTGATGAATTCAAGAATGGTTTGAGGAACACAACAATAACTGAGTTGTTCTCCAGATCTCATTTCAATTGAGCATTTGTGGGATCTTCTGGTAAAACAAGTCCGATCCATGGAGGCCTCATCTCCCAACTTACAGGACTTAAAGGATCTGCTACTGACAGTTTAGTGCCAGATACCGCAGCATACCTTCTAGGTCTAGTAGAGTCAATGCCTCGATAGGTTACAACCTACAATGGGCACGTTAGCATCAGATCTAGAGCACAGAGCAATGGAAGAAGGTGGCCTGGGCTGATGAATTGCGTTTTCTTTTACATCATGTGGATGGCCGGGTGCGTGTGCGTCACTTACCTGGGCAAGAGATGGCACCACGATGCAGTATGGGAAGAAGGCAAGCTGGCAAAGGCAGTGTGATGTTTTGGGCAATGTTTTGCTGGGAAATCTTGGCTCCTCACATTCATGTGGATGTTATTTGACACACCACCAATCTAAACATTGTTTATGACCAAGTACACCCCTTCATGCGAACAGTATTCCGTGATGCCAGTGGCTTCTTTCAGGAGGATAATGTGCCCTGCCACACTGCAAAAAGGGTTTGAGGAACACAACGATGAGTTTGAGTTTGACTTGGTCCCAAAATTCGATCTCAATCTAATTGAACTTGATCCTTGTGGGATATTCTGGAAAAACCAGTGTGATCCATGGAGGCCCCACCTCACAACTTACAGGACATAGAGGATCTGCTACTGACTGCTTGGTGTCAGATACCAAAGCGTACCTTCAGAGGTCTAGTGCCTCAACAGGTCAGGGCTGTTTTATTGTCCGAAGAGTTAGAAGGACAAAAGGGGGTCTCCTCAATATTAGGTGGATAGTCATAATTTTATGGCCGATCGGTGTATATCTATAGAGATCCTGTGATCTGTGCTTTGCCATTATTACTGATAGTTAAAGTGTTTGTAAACCCTTCCATATACCCAGTGAAGTGACCGGCCTCAGGTGATACAAATCATCGTTGTACCTAGGGTTGCCACCTTTTCTACAAGCCAAAAACCCGAACACATTAGCAGCGCACGGCAATTTTTTTTTTTTTTTTAGTAGTACATTCAATTCATTATCTCTGTGCAATGTAAGGCAATTTTTATGTAGTATACACTATACATATATTTTTTTAATTAAATAAAATTTCTAATCATATGGAGTTAATCACAAAAGTCCCCCTTTACATCAGAGTCAACAAAGTTGACACTCTTGGTTTACAATCGCAGTGAGAAACCCTACTGGGTAGCCACAGTCTAAGCCAGGGGCGGACTGACAACTCATGGGGCCCCCGGGCCAATTGGAGATCATGGGTCCCCCCAAGTTTGAAGATGGCTGCCTCATGACAGTCATCTTTGTGACCCAACATTAATGTGGCACGCCCAAGTGTAGAGGCGCCAAGCTCTGTGACATGCAGAGTGGCAGAAGAGGAGTGTGGCTGGTATGATGGGTGCAGTATGTACAGGAGAGGAGTGTGGAGGGTATGACAGTGGGCAGTATGTACAGGAGAAAAGTGTGGAGAGTATGATGGGTGCAGTATGTACAGAAGAGGAGTGTGGAGGGTATTAGAGTGGCCAGTATGTACAGGCGAGGAGTGTGGGGGGTAAGATGGGTGCAGTATGTACAGGAGAGGAGTGTGGAGGGTATGATGGATGCAGTATGTACAGGAGAGGAGTGTGGAGGGTATGATGGGTGCAGTATGTACAGGAGAGCAGTGTGGAGGGTATGATGGGGCAGTATGTACAGGAGAGGAGTGTGGAGGGTATGATGGGTGCAGTATGTACAGGAGAGGAGTGTGGAGGGTATGACAGTGGCAGACAGGGGAGGGGGGTTTCTTGCAGTGTCTATGGGGTGACCAGGGAGTGATGTTGGGAAGAGAAGGGAAGGAAAGTGACTATGGATAAATGTCCCTCAGCTGGGGGATAGGAAGCAGCTCTGAGCCTAGGTTCAGACTTGTGTGATGTCAGACATTGCATGTGATTTGCACCCGTACCACAGGTGCCGATCACATACAATGTCTGAGCAATGCGAGTTCAGCCATACAGTTTTGCACAGAAAAAGGTGCAGGGACTCTTTTCCCCACACTGGAATCGGATCGCATTGGATGTTCTCACCTATGTGATCCGATTCCTGTATGAATCTACAGTTCGCACTGCAATCTGTGAACAGATCTGGGGGTATCATCAACTTTAAAACGGCACCTGCAGCGGTTCACAGAAGGCAGTGGGAACTACCCGAGGGAAGGATGCAATACGGAACCGGCGCATCACACAAATGCTTAGTGATGTCTGCCAGCTGAATGTATGAAGTGGCCTGGGGATGATGCAAACTGGAGGGAGCAGGGGGCTGAGACATGGTGATGAATGCAATTTAAAAAAAAGCCACTGTAACCATCCACTAATATTTACAACAGTACTCAATGAATGCAACTGCCAGCAAATAGCACTCTGTATGTCCAGATGATGTGATTGATGACCATTCATTTAACCCTGTGTTATCCAGGCTCTGAGTTGTAAACTGACCACCCTACACACAGGGTAAATGAATGGTCATAAATCACATCACATTATCTGGACTGAGGATGAAGGGGGGGTCGACGTTCCTATAGATAGACAGCTGTCAGCTGTGACAAGCACACATTCTGCCGATACTCCTGTCACATTAACCCTTCACCTACAAAAAAAAATCAGCTTTTCACTCTAGGAGACGACTCAGAAATAAAAAGTCAGCTCACCTCCTCCCTGCATGCAGTGTCAGCAGCAGGCAGCCCGACTGTGTGAGCTTCTCAGCTCCGCCTCCCTTATCCCCCAGCACGCTGCACTAGCGATTTGAGGGGGGGGGGGCGGCTCTAAGTTAAAGCTAATAGAGACCCTGCAGGATCCTGGGGGGGTACACAGAAAGGAGCTTCCGCCTCCACCATACACACCAGCACAGTGTGTGTGTGTGTTTGAAAAGTAATGCTGTCTACACAGTGGCAGCTATGCTACTGCAGCTCCCCCTGCCTGAATGGTCTGTCCGGGTTTCAGGCAATCTGAAAACCGGGCAGATGATGCAGAACCCGTACTGTCCGGGTGAATCCCGTACAGGTGGCAACCCTAGTTGTACCTATTTATCTGTAGTCTTCTCTTCTCTACAGACGTTCAAAGTGCTGAATTTATAAAGCTTGTCTGAGAGTTCCAAAAAAAAGGGAGAGCAGAGCTGAAGTTACACTCTGCAGAGCTCAGTGAGGAGAGGTCTGAGAGCTGATTGAAGGGACACACCTAGGGCTGGTGCAAGGATTTTTGACACCTAGACGAAACCTCATTTTTGCCGCCCCCCTTTGGCTCTGCCCCTGACTCCACCTCCTTTGCCCTGTCCATGTATACAATGGAGGTGGCGGAGGTGAAGATTTTTGCAGCGCCTCTCTACCTATTTCATTAGCCGTGGTCCACAGGCCCACACCTGTGCCTCTGGACCCAGCTAAAAGACAAATAATGGCAGCACCGGCTCGCTTCCCCATGCCAGCCATGGTCCACAGGTATATGGACAGGCTACTGTAGTATATGGACAGGCTAGGGTAGTATATGGACAGGCTAGGGTAGTATATAGACAGGCTGGGGTAGTATATAGACAGGCTAGGGTAGTATATAGACAGGCTGGGGTAGTATATAGACAGGCTGGGGTAGTATCTAGACAGGCTAGGGTAGTATATATACAGGCTAGGGCAGTATATAGGCAGGCTAGGGTAGTATATAGTCAGGCTAGGGTAGTATATGGACAGGCTGGTATAGTATATAGACAGGCTAGGGTAGTATATGGACAGGCTGGGATAGTATATGAACAGGCTAGGGTAGTATATAGACAGGCTGGGGTAGTATATAGACAGGCTAGGGTAGTATATATACAGGCTAGGGCAGTATATGGACAGGCTAGGGTAGTATATAGACAGGCTAGGGTAGTATATGGACAGGCTGGGGTATTATATAGACAGGCTGGGGTAGTATATAGACAGGCTAGGGTAGTATATAGACAGGCTAGGGTAGTATATGGGCAGGCTGGGGTAGTATCTAGACAAGCTAGGGTAGAATATGGACAGGCTAATGTAGTATATAGACAGGCTAGGGTAGTATATGGACAGGCTGGGATAGTATATAGACAGGCTAGGGTAGTATATGGACAGGCTGGGATAGTATATGGACAGGCTAGGGTAGTATATATACAGGCTAGGGTAGTATATAGACAGGCTAGGGTAGTATATGGAGAGGCTAGGTAGTATATAGGCAGGCTGGGGTAGTATATAGACAGGCTAGGGTAATATATAGACAGGCTAGGGCAGTATATGGACAGGCTAGGGCAGTATAGGGGCAGGCTAGGGTAGTATATGGACAGGCTGGGGTAGTATATTGACAGGCTAGGGTAGTATATGGACAGGCTGGGGTAGTATATAGACAGGCTGGGGTAGTATATAGACATGGCAGGGTAGTATATATACAGGCTAGGGCAGTATATAGGCAGGCTAGGGTAGTATATAGACAGGCTAGGGTAGTATATGGACAGGCTGGTATAGTATATAGACAGGTTCGGGTAGTATATGGACAGGCTGGGATAGTATATGAACAGGCTAGGGTAGTATATAGACAGGCTGGGGTAGTATATAGACAGGCTAGGGTAGTATATATACAGGCTAGGGCAGTATATGGACAGGCTGGGGTAGTATATAGACAGGCTGGGGTAGTATATAGACAGGCTAGGGTAGTATATAGACAGGCTAGGGTAGTATATGGACAGGCTGGGGTAGTATCTAGACAGGCTAGGGTAGTATATGGACAGGCTAATGTAGTATATAGACAGGCTAGGGTAGTATATGGACAGGCTGGGATAGTATATGGACAGTCTAGGGTAGTATATAGACAGGCTGGGGTAGTATATAGACAGGCTAGGGTAGTATATAGACAGGCTAGGGTAGTATATAGACAGGCTGGGGTAGTATATAGACAGGCTAGGGTAGTATATGGACAGGCTAGGGTAGTATATAGACAGGCTAGGGTAGTATATGGAGAGGCTAGGGTAGTATATAGGCAGGCTGGGGTAGTATATAGACAGGCTAGGGTAATATATAGACAGGCCTCTGGACCCAGCTAAAAGACAAATAATGGCAGCACCGGCTCGCTTCCCCATGCCAGCCATGGTCCACAGGTATATGGACAGGCTACTGTAGTATATGGACAGGCTAGGGCAGTATATGGACAGGCTAGGGCAGTATAGGGGCAGGCTAGGGTAGTATATGGACAGGCTGGGGTAGTATATTGACAGGCTAGGGTAATATATAGACAGGCTAGGGCAGTATATGGACAGGCTAGGGCAGTATATGGACAGGCTAGGGTAGTATATTGACAGGCTAGGGTAGTATATGGACAGGCTGGGGTAGTATATGGACAGGCTGGGGTAGTATATTGACAGGCTAGGGTAATATATAGACAGGCTAGGGCAGTATATGGACAGGCTAGGGCAGTATATGGACAGGCTAGGGTAGTATATTGACAGGCTAGGGTAGTATATAGACAGGCTAGGGTAGTATATAGACAGACTAGGGTAGTATATAGGCAGGCTAGGGTAGTATATGGACAGGCTAGGGTAGTATATGGACAGGCTAGGGTAGTATATGGACAGGCTAGGGTAGTATATAGACAGGCTGGGGTAGTATATAGACAGGCTGGGGTAGTATATTGACAGGCTGGGATAGTATATAGACAGGCTGGGGTAGTATACACTATAGAGGGATATGCTTTGTTCATATTTCATGTCTGAGGTTTAAAACCACTTTAATCTAAAATCTAAAACGAAGGGTCACTCCAAGGCGGTTATTTTGGCCACGTACTGTATATCTATTTTTGATGCTTTCATGTGTGGTTGGGTCTGTTTTGAAATGTTTTTATTTTGGTGGGATAAGATAGTTGTAGACATATATTTTTCTACCATAATAAATATTTTTGATACAAATAATTTTGAATTAATTTTGTTTAGTTTTTTTGTTTTTTTTTCCATGATGGATTTTGGTTCTCCTGCTGTTTATATGATTTAGTTTTGTGATGACCGATCCTTATTGTCATTTCCTTCTGTACAGGGTTCTGTCTGCGCCCTGCCGTGCACTTTGGGAAGATACGGGGTGAACTGCAGCCAGGAGTGTCAGTGTCACAATGGTGGACAGTGCGATCCGGTCACTGGAAGATGTCAGTGTGCCGCTGGATACACCGGGGAGAGGTGAGCCGACCTAACACCTCAATGTAACCACATAGGGATGATTTTATTACTACCATAGACTAAAGATGAGTGGAACAATTTGCAAGCATGCAAAAGTCTGGATTTCTAGGTGTCACCAAATAAGCTAGAGGTGTCATTTGTTTAACCCCTTCAGCCCCGGAAGGATTTCCCCCCTTTAGGACTGGAGCACATTTTGCGATTCAGCACTGCGTTGCTTTAACTGACAATTGCGCGGTCGTTGTACCCAAACAAAATTTGCGTCCTTTTTCTCCACAAATAGAGCTTTCTTTTGGTGGTATTTGATCGCCTCTGCTTCATTTCTGATCGTCGCTATAAACAAAAAAAGAGCGACCATTTTGCAAAAAAAAAAACAATATTTCTTACTTTTTGCTAAAATACAAATCCAAAAAAAAAAAAAAAATATATAAAAAAACATATTTTTCATCGGTTTTGGCCGATTTATATTCTTCCTCATATTTTTGGTAAAAAAATGCGGCGGACATGTCAGACCATTTTGACACTTTTTTGGGGCCATTGGCATTTATACAGCGATCAGTGCTATGAAAATGCACTGATTACTGTGTAAATGTCACTGGCAGGGAAGGGGTTAACCTGCAGGGGGCGCTGTGTTCCCTGGGCATGTTCTAACTGTATGTGGGCTGCCCTGGCTGGGGGAGGGGAGTGATCATGGCTCCCATATACAGGAAGCCTGCGATCCCTGCTCTTCCCCCTCTGTCAGAACGGAGATCCGTGTTTACATACACCGACCTCCATTCTCTCACTGCGGGGAAGGGGGGGGGGGCATCGCAGGTAGCTGGTGGAGATCGAGTCCACCCTACCCACTCCCTGGCCCCCCCAGAACGCAGTGAGCGTGCCGCTGTCAGGTGATGGCGGTTTGCGATATAGAACCACTTTGCCGCCGTCATACGATGCCAGGCGGTCGGCAAGTGGTTAACCACCTCAATACCAGCCACTTTCACCCCCTTCCTGCCCAGGCTAATTTTCAGCGCTGTCACACTTTGAATGACAATTGCGCCGTCGTGCAACACTGTACCCAAATTACATTTTTATCATTTTTTTCACACAAATAGAGCTTTCTTTTGGTGGTATTTAATTACCACTGGGGTTTTTTATATTTTTTGCTAATTAAATGAAAAATTACCAAAAATTTAAAAAAACATTTTCTTTCTTTGTTATAAAATTTTGCAAATAAATCACCTTTTTTCATTAATTTAGGCACAGATGTATTCTCCTAAATTTCTTTGGGGAAAATAACCCAAATCAGTGAATATTATTTAGTCTGTAGGAAAGTTATAGAGCCCACAAACTATGAGATATACCTGAAAATCGATCAATCCTGATGTACTGATCTAATTTCTTGAGGCCCTAAAATGGCAGGAAAGTACAAATACCCCCCAAATGACCCGTTTTTGGAAAGTAGACAGTCCAAGGTATTTAGTAAGAGGCATGACGAGTATTTTGAAAGTTGTACTTTTCTGTCATCATTTTTTGGAAAATTAAGAAATGTAAAAAAATGTTTTTTTCACAATTTATTTTCATGTTTTTTACCTACTGTCACCTGTGTAGTACAGCGTCATCATATAACTGGAGTGGTGGTGATCAGTAATACTGACTGGTGACAGTATGTAAAAAACATAATTTATTTATATATATATTATTATTATTATTACTATACAGGATTTATATAGCACCAATAGTTTGCGCAGCGCTTTACAAAATGAATGCAGTTACATCACAATTTGGTACAAGAGGAATCAGAGGGCCCTGCCCATCAGAGCTTACAATCTAAGAGGGAGGGTCAATTGATACAAAAGATAATAGCAGTGGGGGATGAGCTGATGTAGAAAGTAAAACAGTTCAATAGTTAGAAGCAGGATAGACTTCTTTAAAGAGAGAGGTTTTCAGGGATTGTCTAAAGATGGATAGATTAGAAGACAGTCGGACTGATTGGGGTAGGGAGTTCCAAAGGATGGGAGAAGCTCTGGAGAAATCCTGGAGGTGAGCATGGGAGGAGGTGACAAGGGAGCTAGAGAGCAGGAGGTCTTGGGAGGACTGAAGAGAGCACTTAGGTTGGTATTTTGAGACCAGGTTAGAGATGTAGCTGGGGGCAGAGTTGTGGATGGTTTTGTAAATTATTGTTAGTACTTTGAATTTTATTCATTGGGTGAATGGACGCCAGTGGAGGGATTGGCAGAGAGGGGTGGAGTACACTGAGCGGTTGGCAAGGTAGATAAGTCTTGCAGCAGCATTCATTATGGACTGAAGGGGGGATAATGTATGCAAAGGTAATCCAATGAGGAGAGTAGTCGAGAGAGAGATAACCAGAGAGTGAATTAGAAGCTTGGTGGTGTCATTGGTTAAAAAAGGGGCGTATTCTAGTGATGTTGCATAGGCTGAGGCGGCAGGATTTGGACAGGGATTGGATGTGGTCCTGAAAGGGCAGTTCAGAGTCTAGGGTTACCCCTAGCACCCTGGCATGTGGGGGGACGCACTGATAGTTGTGCCATTGATCTTAACAGAGAAGTCAGTGGAAGGGGCACGTGGGGGAGGAAATATAATGAGCTCAGTTTTAGATTCACTTTGAGGAAGTGGCGTGACTAAAGCAGTGATCTGTGAGGAGACCGATGGGGTGAGCTGAGGGGTAGAGAGATAGATTTGGGTGTCATCGGCATATAAATGATAGCAGAAGCCATGGGAGGTTATCAGCTGACCCAGGGAGGACGTGTAGATCGAGAATAGTAGGGGTCCAAGGACAGAACCTTGGAGGACCCCAACAGTAAGAGGAGTTGGAGAGGAGGAAGTGGAGTTGTAAGTGACACTGAAGGTGCGTTGAGATTCCAACCAATGGAGAGCACAGCCATGGAGACCACGCAAATTGAGTTTTTTGAGGAGGAGGGGGTGATCAGCTTTATCAAAGGCAGCGGAGAGGTCCAAGAGTAAGAGTACGGAATAATGACCATTGGTTTTTGCTGTTAGAAAGTCGTTTGTGAGGTTTAGGAGGGCAGTTTCTGTGGAGTGCTGTGGACGAAATCCAGACTGAAGGGGATCAAGAAGGTTGTTTTCAGTGAGGCGGTCACTCAGTCGGCTGTAGACTAAACGTTCAAGGAGTTTGGAGGCAAAAGGGTGTAAGGAGATGGGTCTTAGGTGGTTAAGATTGGTGGGGTCCAGTGAGGCCTTTTTTGGTATGGGAGTGACTAGTGCATGTTTTAGAGGGTTGGGGAAGATGCCAGTAGAGAGGGAGAGGTTAAAGATATGGGGATTGGTCAGGGCTCCCTAAATACCCCAGGCAGCTCCACCTCTCTTCCCTACCCTTTCTTCTAGAACTCTCCAGAAGCAAAGAGGAGGTAACCAAGAGTTGTCAACGCCTGTGAGTCACCAGCCACTCCCTGAGCCACTCCCCTGCCCAGGATCAAAACAATCAGGCCTGACTATAATTATTTTAAAAAATGTTTAAATATTTTTTTTATATAGTTATAAATTATAATCCAAAAGAGAGAGTGGCACTCACGGCAGGGCCGTCTTACTGAGAGGGCACACCTGGGCACAGCCCAGGGGCCCCATGAGCACATGGGGCCCAATCAGGGCTGGTCAGATGTAGGGTAGGGTGACCTCCAGTGCGACCATAGGTCCAGCACAGGCAGTGATTGCGGGCAAGTCGGGGGCCCTGGCTGCAGTGAGAGTGAGTAGAGCTGTCAAATTGAAGCTCTGATGTCGGGATGGGCAGGGCCAATACGTGTAGCTCCGTCCCCTTTGTCAGACAGCCAAGTGCAGAGACAAACAGCCAAGTTTTCGGCAGATCAGTGGCCTTTATACATTGGAGACGGGAAGAACAGCAGGGGGCCCTGCAGCTTACAAGCCTCTCTCTCCCTTTGCCTTAGCATTTAGCAGACGATCCACAGCCCCCTGTCATTGCTCTCCCTGCACAGTGCTCTGATGTCATTGCTCTCCCTGCACAGTGCTCTGATGTCATTGCTCTCCCTGCACAGTGCTCTGATGTCATTGCTCTCCCTGCACGGTGCTCTGATGTCATTGCTCTCCCTGCACAGTGCTCTGATGTCATTGCTCTCCCTGCACAGTGCTCTGATGTCATTGCTCTCCCTGCACAGTGCTCTGATGTCAGCTCTTCTTCCCTGCATTACCGTCTATCAACCTGGTAAGTTTTGTTACCCCTCCCCCTTCCAGATACTTTTTCTGCTCACATTCTTCCTTCTTTGATTGTGCCCAGGTCAGTCTCCATGCAGTGACAGTCACTCCTATACTCCTCCTCCCATCCCATCTATCCTGTCTTCCTCCAACTCACTGCCCCCAGCCTGTGTGTTCTTTTCTGCTCTCCCCTCTCCAGCTCTGCCCCCATCACCTACATTCAGGTCTTCTATCTTATCCAGCATGGCTTCTCACTCCTCTCTTCTAGTCTCATTCCCCTATCTAACAGTGGCGGCTGGTGAAGTTTTAAGATGGTGGGGCGCCAGACCCTGCCCTTCCTTTTTGCCCCATCCCACTTCTTAGAAGCCACACCCCTTATAGGCTCCACCCACTCTGTACACAATGTACAGTATAACTCAGCTGTCAGTCTTAATTCTCAATAAAATATTGCTGGCTCATTCATCCATTAAATCCCAAAGGTAAAGAATTACATGAGCTGTGAGGTCTGCACAGGAACCCAGCACAGACTGGCATTATGTGGGGTTTCATATCCCATCAAGCTCCATCCTAATACTTATTTTATAATAGGAATGCTGGAAATCCTCCACTAACCCCTGACACAAGGTGAGCTATAGAAATGTCCCTGGTTTTTGGAACTGAGCAGCTTCACCAACATAAATCTGCATTATCTGTCCAAAAAAGTTCAAAATGTAATTCTAAAATCAGGCGATTTAAGATGGCATTCATTGGAAAGCAGTTATTGTAGAGGAATTGTCATGACTATACATTCCTCTTGTTCTGTTGTTTGATGCTGAG
>BLSH010511141.1:668062-680863 GCA_018402905.1 Glandirana rugosa | reverse complement strand
AGGGTTATCTGTACTTACCCTGACGGACGTGTGTCAACGTTCCTTGTGTGACGGGTAACCTGGAACGGACCGACATGGGACACCATGCGGGTACACTTGCTTTGGAATTTTTCGGGGAGTGACCAGTAAGGTATCCTCCATAAATAATATGAAGACGATTATTTTGGAAGCATCCTCAGAACACGTTAGGTAGGATCTTCATGGCCACATAGGGGGCCACGCCTCGGACGTCTCAATGCTCAGATTATTAGGCCGACCATAACGCCTGGGCACTTACACCGTCCTCTACCTTCTCAGAACCGCATCACCATCCGTACCCCCGCAGTATAAACCGAGCTGTGCACTCCTTGCCGGAGTATTTGTCAGTAGTAACGCCCGAGGCTCGTATTATGAGAATTGCTACAAAAATAACATAAGCTTTGCAAGACTCTTCCATCTCCTGCCACATTCACGGGTCCGCAATACCAGCCGGATTATTAGACTCGTAACTCTGCAGGCTCCGCACCGGGGGATACACCGGTACTTCTAGGATGGATTGCACAAGACTCCTACGAAGGTTTTATTAGCAGAAGTATAATAAATACCTCCTATGGAATGACCAGTGAGGGGCTTTTTAAGGTTTCGTTCACATGGGCGTACCACAGGGTACAGCCAGGCAAGGTCCAATGGGCAGTGTGTTCCTTGCAACTGTGTGCAGGCAGTCCCATTCATGTCTATTGGGACGCGGCGGCGGCTGCTTCCAATTTGCATGGCCTGTCTGCATTAAGGGTCGTCCACTTACACGGATTTCTAATTGGGAGCAGCAGCAGATTTCTTCCTCTGTGTAGCGCCCTCTACCTTTAGGTAGGTGCTGAGTGTTAGTATTTTTTGACAGGGGAGGTAAATTTAGTCAGGCCCGACCTAATTGTTTTGATCTTGGGCAGGGGAGGGGCTCAGGGAGTGGCTGGTGAGTCACCGCAGGCAGGGACACCTCTCGGTTACCTCTAGAATGTTCTAGAACAGCCTTTCTCAACCTTTGCAACACTGAGGAACCCTTGAAATAATTCTCCGGTCTCGGGGAACCCCTGCTAAAAATTAAAAATCTACAACTCTTACATAGTTACATAGTCAACGAGGTTGGAAAAAGACACAAGTCCATCAAGTCCAACCTATGTGGGTGTTTTTAATGTCAGTAATACATTTTATATCCCTCAATGTTTTGCTCCCTTAGGTGTTCATCTAATAGTTTCTTGAAATTATCTATACTCCTAGCAGAGACCACTGCTTGTGAAAGAGAATTCCACATCCTCACTACTCTTACCGTAAAGAAACCTCTACACTTTTTAAGGTTAAACCTCCTTTCCTCTATTTTTAATGAATGGCCGCGTGTCTCTGTGTACTCCCTTGCGCTGCATAGTTTTGTACCTATAGTGGGGTGACCAGTACAGTATTTGTACATTGAAATCATCTCCCCTCTCAAGCGTCTCTTCTCCAGAGAGAATACATTCAGTGCTTGTAATCTTTCCTCATAACAGAGGTTCTCCAATCCCTTAATCAGCGTTGTTGCCCTTCTCTGAACCCTTTCCAATACCAGGACATCCTTCCTGAGGACTGGTGCCCAGAACTGGACGGCATATTCCAGGTGCGGCCTCACCAGAGACTTGTATAATGGGAGAATTATTGATTTATCCCTGGCGTTGATCCCTTTCTTGATGCATGCCAACACTTTGTTAGCTTTGCTTGCAGCAGCTTGGCATTGCATGCCACTGCTGAGCCCGATCTCCACTAAGACCCCTAGGTCTTTTTCCATCCTAGATTCCCCCAGAGGCTCTCCCCCTAGTGCAGGGGTAGGGAACCTGCGGCTCTCCAGCTGTTGTAGAACTACATTTCCCATGAGGCATTGCAAGGCTGATGGATACAATTACTCCCAGAAGCATGATGGGAAATGTAGTTCTACAACAGCTGGAGAGCCGCAGGTTTCCTACCCCTGCCCTAGTGAGTAGTTTGCTTTTATAGTCTTGGTACTCAAATGCATTATCTTACATTGTTCAACATTAAATCTCATTTGTCGCTTGTCCGCCCACCCCATTAATTTATTCAGATCCTCTTGCAAAGTTTCCATATTCTGTCGAGAATTTATTGCTCTGCTTAGCTTGGTGTCATCTGCAAATATTGAGATTGAGCTCTTCACCCCGTCCTCCATATCATTTATGAATAAATTAACTCGTGATACATTAGTGTGATGGTCAATGGGAAGAATGCTCCTTACACTTGTGGTCATTGGGAAGAATTACCCCCTTACAGATAGCTAAAAAGATCAATGATGTCATTGGGAATTTATCTGAGAGGTAGAAATTGACCATTGTTCAAGGACCGCCCTAGCAATCTGTGGAGGAACCCTAGGGTTCCACAGAACCCTGGTTGAGAAACCCTATTCTAGAACAATGACAGAGGCCAGATATAGTCATGGGCTTTATTGATAAGAACACTTGATGGGGAAACTGACCTAAAGAATATATATTTTTTAAAATACTTTATTTTAGATACAGTTTTGTCTTCACTGGGCCTCTGTGCTTCTTTATTCAATGCAGGCAAATCATGACTGGAGGGAGGGGCCAGCAGGGGGCAGTACATGGCTTCCTGCAAACATTACATCACCCTGCCTCAGTACTCTTCTCAAGAATGTTCAGCCCTGATGCAAGCAGTAGCCCGCCCCTTTCATTCGTTGATGATCAATTCTTTCAATCACGGGAGTTCAGCGCTCCTCATGGGAGGAGTTATGCAAATATTAAAGTGCCTTGATGGGTGGACACACATAGTTAGGCACATGTTTAACCCTTTCATCGCCCCAGATGTTAACCTCTTCCCAGCCTATGTCAGAGTATTCTATTATCACTGATCGCTGTATTAGTGTCACTGATGAGGTCAGTGGCAGTTAGTCAGCAAACCCAGTGTCATTTAGTGTCAGATTGCCCACCACATTATCGCTCTCCCATCATAAGACGCTGAGCACCGCCATTAGTAGTATAATTAAAAAAAAAAAATTCCAGTATATATCCCATAGTTTGTAGACGCTATAACTTTCACACAAACCAATCAATATACGCTTATTGAATTTTTTTTTTTATTAACCACTTCCCATTTCAGTGGTGATATCTCAATGATGCCGGCACCTGCAGGCATCATTGAGGTATTGTTTTTTTATAGCAGGCGATTCCCATCACCCATCACCGTAAGATCAGCTGCTTGATCGTTCTTACAGGCGGCGGGAGGGGACGTCCCCCCCTCCCGCCGCCCTCCGGTGCTTCTCCCGACTCACCTGAGCGATCGGTGGCCGGGAGAAGGAATCGCCTGCCGTCGCAAGCAGATGCCAGAGATTTCCGAGGGACAGATGGCCCTCGGTCATCTCTATGGCTCTCGGAGGCCCGGGTGCACGTCGTGACGTCACTTCCGGGTCTCCGAAGTAAACAAAGGCCGTTAAAGGGGAAGGAAAGGCTGAGATCGTCCGTTTTTTTTTCTGATCTCAGCCTTTCCAGCCTGTAGGAGAGATGTAGGGTCTTATAGATCCCCGCAACTCTCCATAAAGGGGAACTGTCACACATTTTTCCTATTACAAGGGATGCTTACATTCCTTGTAATAGGAATAAAAGTGATCAAAAAAAAAAAAAATTAAGTGAAAGTGTCAAAATAAAAAATAAAGTAAAGCGTCCCGTCCCCGCAAGCTCGCGCACAGAAGCGAACGCATACGTAAGTCGCTCCCACATATGTAAACAGCGTCCAAACCACACATGTGAGGTATTGCCGCGTGTGTTAGAGTGAGAGCAATAATTCTAGCCCAAGACCTCCTCTGTAACTCAAAACACCTAACCTGTAAAAATTTTTAAACATCGCCTATGGAGATTTTTAAGTACCAAAGTTCGGCGCCATTCCACGAGTTTGCGCAATTTTAAAATGTGACATGTTGGGTATCTATTTACTCGGCATAACATCAACTTTCACATTATGAAAAACGCGTTCGAAAAATCGCTGCGCAAATACCGCATGACATAAAAAGTTGCAACAACCCCATTTTATTCCCTAGAATCTTTGCTAAAAAACCATATATAATGTTTGGGGGTTCTGAGTAATTTTCTAGCAAAAAAATGATGATTTATACATGTAGGAGAGGAGTGCCAGAAATGTCCCGGGTGGGAAATGGTTAAAGACACGTAACAGAAGACAATTTGGCCTAAATTTTTATGAAGACTTTTTTTTATATTATTGGATACGTTCTGAAGCAGAAAGTAAGAACTATTGTTTTTTTTTGTAATTTTTGTTTTTTTTAATTTATATTGAAAACATTTTTTAAAAAACACAGAGGTGAACAAATACCACCAAAAAAAAGCTCTATTTGTGTGAAAAAAATGATATAAATTTCTGTTGGGTACAGTGTTGTATGACTGCTCAATTGTCAGCAGGGGCCATTGTGGGCGCACGGGTGCCGTGTCCCCCCCCCATCCCTGCCGCCGCCCTCCCTATACACGCGTCCAACCCCTTTCAGGATGGGGATGGGGGGGGGAGTGTTTTTTGAAGCACTGATTAGAGCCAGAGACTCTAATAGGCTTCAAAATAAGGTGGGCTCGCATTGCGTCCGGAGCCCACCCAGGTGTGTTGCAACAGGGAATGAATATTCGCTGTTGTAACGCTGATCCCTCTCCCGGCCAATCGTGAAGCTTCACCCGATTGCCTGAAAGGACAGGCGATCCTATTGGAGGACTAGGAGGAGGGGAGGAGGGGCAGGGAAGAGGAGAAGACATGGGAGCTGCTACCCGATGCTTGGATGCCCGCCGATGCCGGATCCTTGCCGAAGGCTGCCGCCTAAATGGGATAAGTGCTGGTGGACTGACAGGCAGACAGGAGGGGGGGGGGTTTTAGGTGCCGCTCCCCCAAACAAAAAAAAACACCAGCTGCCACTGATTGTCAATTACAGGATATGTAAACCTTCGTTTTTTTTGTTTTGTTTTTGTTTTTTTAAAAACCAAATATATTTTCTACAGAGTGGCCCAAATTCTCCTCTTTTGGTGTCCTCCAGCAGCGCTCCTGGCTCCTCCTCTTCTGGTGTCCCCCAGCAGCGCTCCTGGCTCCTCCTCTTCTGGTGTCCCCCAGCAGCACTCCTGGCTCCTCCTCTTCTGGTGTCCCCCAGCAGCACTCCTGGCTCCTCCTCTTCTGGTGTCCCCCAGCAGCGCTCCTGGCTCCTCCTCTTCTGGTGTCCCCCAGCAGTGCTCCTGGCTCCTCCTCTTCTGGTGTCCCCCAGCAGCGCTCCTGGCTCCTCCTCTTCTGGTGTCCCCCAGCAGCGCTCCTAGCTCCCCCTCTTCTCGAGTGCCCTGTCGTAGAAGTACTCCCTGGGGGGCACCCATGCAGGCCCGCTCCCGTGTCCTGCTGCTGCGTCCATTGACACAGACAGCAGGACTCAGCCCCGCCCCCTTGAACTTGATTTCCAGCAGAGGAGCCAATGGCTGCGCTGCTATCAATCTATCCAATCAGGACCCAAGACACCGGCTGGAGCTGCTAGGCTCGCCCCCCCTGGCGCAGGAATGATCAGGCTCAGGTAAGTAAAATGGGGGCTCTGGGGGGGGGGGCGGTGCACTACAAGAGGCTTTTCACCTCGATGTATAAACCCCCTTAAGGTAGCGCAGTGCCAAAAAGAAAAAAAATGGCCTGGTCATGAAGGGGAGTAAATCTTCTGGAGGTCAAGTGGTTCATTCCGCTATAAACACCAGACCTGATCATTTGTGAGATATAGGAGTTGCTTTACTGTGTTTCAATGGCCCAATAAGAGGGAACAAACAAGCCGGCCGTCTCTTAGCTCTGTAGTATAAGTATCCATCACGGGGAGGCCGCGCTTCTTTTTAATTAACGGATGTGAAATGTTACTCTGCTGATGTAAATGATAAGAGGCTCAGGGCTTTTAGAACTGCTGAAGTCACAAGTGCACACTTGGAACGACGCAGAGTTCAATAAAGAAACTCAATAAGGAATTCTGTTAAAGAGAACGCATTTCACCGATGCATCCGAGGATATTTATTTCTTCGCTGATTAACCTTTTATCTTTGTTAATTTAAAGCGGAACTAAACTCTCTCAAGCAACATGGATTATTATTTTTTTAATCTTCATGCTGCTAGCGTTAGTAAATAGGAAGCGGCGGCGCACCGAAATCGAAAATTCAGGTTGTACTTGGCCGAAACCAAAATTGATGGTTTTTAATTTATATATATTAAGTAATTGTATCATATTCGACTTTTTAATTAATATCATGAATTTAAATGAATATGAATTTATTGTCGGCTGACATGGAAATTATAGATAGGCAACTCCTATCCTCATATTGATTAGTGGTTCCAAATTAATAATAAGGACTGCAGTAGGGAACAGACCCAAAAGATACTCAGCATCTTTCCAAATCACTGTTTTGCTTTATTATGACGCAATTGAAGGTTTTTATACCCATGATTATGTAAGTATCACATTAATATTACAATTGTACTTGTATGGTAACAAGGGGCGTAACATAGGCAGGCTAATTCTAATCAGGACTCGAAAGAATGCAAACATGTAATGAAAACCTTATTAGTGCCGTGCGTGCGCCCAATGAGTGCGGTGTGCAATACATACAAAACAGGATACAATTATATACAGAATTTACAAATTTCCATTACATCGGCCATTATCGCCATCCTTTTGAAGCGGTGTTAAAAAATCCTGCTTGCTGCGTATTTGACAGACAGCACCAAAATCCGCACCTCCCTATTGAAATGCATTGAAACGCATCAAAAATGCACCCATGTTGCTTTTTTGATGCATTTTTTTGAGCCACATGGCCTATGAAAAACACACCATAAGCAGGGCCGGATTAAGAGCAACATAGGCCTGGTGCTAAGGATTTTGGTGGAGCCTTTTTATGGAAATAAAATGTAAATGCAAACAATTTTTTGTTAAAACAAATGAAATATGCTGCCGCTAATTACATATCAATCATGTGTACACTGCATACAGGTCTGGGCAGTATTAGTGTCTCACTCACACCATTGGGTTGGGCCTATCTTAAGTAAGGGGCCTGGAGCTGCAGCGCCAATAGCCCCTATGTTAATCCGGCCCTGACCATAAGCAGGGTAAAAATGCGGTGCTGGAGATTTTGGTGGGGCCTTTTTATGGAAATAAATAAAATGAAAATGCAAACAATTTTTTGTTAAAACAAATGAAATATGCTGCTGCAATTTACATATCAATCATGTGTACACTGCATACAGAGCAGGGCTGGGCAGTATTAGTGACTCACTCACACCATTGGGCTGGGCCTATCTTAAGTAAGGGGCCTGGAGCTGCAGCGCCAATAGCCCCTATGTTAATCCGGCCCTGGCGGTAATATCACGTCAAAAGCACAACGTTGAAAACCCTCTTTTCGGCCTATAATTTTCACTGCATTGAAGGTATATTAGAAATGTAGAAAAGTGACAACAGAAAAAGACAGATTAGTCCATCGAGTCTGCCCATTTTTTTCTGTTTTTTTTTTTTTTTCGTTTTGTTTCAGAAGGGCTCATGCACACTGCAGCTCAAAAAAAAAGCTGCTTTTACAGGCATTTGAGCTTTTGTTTCAGCTTGAATAAGTTTGTGCTTTTTTGTTCTCTTGTGCACGTGAGGCCATGCGCTCCCTTGAGAGTGGCTGGTAGTTGTGGTTCACCTTTTAGCTGCCCTCAATCGCACCATATCTCACACATCCGGAGACACTGACCAGGCATAGCTCCCAACTGTCGCTGATTTGGAGCAAAGTCCCTCTTTCCTCTTCATGTGTCCCTCATTTTGGTCTGATTTATATAGATGTATATAAAATGCACTTTTTATTTTTCAATAAGGCTACTTTCACATTGGCGCGACAGCCGCGGTCGTGGTAAAACCCAGCTAGTTTTACCAGCAATAGGGCTTCGCTATGCGAGCGGGAGCGCCACGCTTTTTAACCCCCCACAAGGGGTTAAAAAGGACTTAAAAGTGCCGGCGCTACTGAGGAGGTGTGCAGCGGCTTCGGAAGCGCTTGCCATTCATTTCAATGGCAGGGGTGGTAGAGGAGAGGTATATTACCGCTCCCCTCACCGCCCCAAAGATGCCGCTTGCAGGACTTTTTGTAATGTCCTGCAAGCGCACCGCCCCAGTGTGAAAGCACTCAGGGCTTTCACATTGGGGTGGATTGGGGGGGACTTTTGAGGCGCTTTACAGACGCTATTTTTAGCTAAATAGCGTCTGTAAAACGCTTCAGTGTGAAAGGAGCCTAAGTGTTTCCCAGTGCTTAACTTTTCATCCAAATGCTAAATTGCTGCATCTGTAAACTCCAAAAGCCAATATAAAGGAATAGTAGTGGTAAAAAAAAACAGCAATTGCGGGTTTAACTAATCATTTTTTTGTATAATTCTCCCTTAAGGGGGTGTGGCAGGGGGCGTGTCCTTTGCCAACATACTTTTGCTAATAGGTGTCCCTCGCTTCCATCTCAGAAAGTTGGGAGGTGTGTGACCAGGACGGCTTTTGTTTTTTATTTAGGGGAAATAACTTGGACGGGGATAAGGGATGACTGTGGGATGCCCAAATAATTATAATACATGAACTCTATATACAGTCCTCTATATGCGCACTTCACTGCAGACCGTCCCTCTGCAGACTGTTACTCCTCACAACTCTCCAACACTCAACTTGCTGGCTGTTTCTCCTACAGTTCTCTCTCCAGCACAGAACTTGCAGATTATCACTCCTTTGCTTCTCTCCAGCACATCACTTCCTTTCCAGCCTGAAAGGAAATTTATCAAGCTTTTCTACTCCTTCCTCTTCACTGCGGCTAGCACATGGTGAGGCCTACTCTGTATTAGCAGGACCTCAGGAACACCCATTACAGGGCAGGGATCACAGGCCCCTGAATGTGTAGCAAAGTACTTGAGTGCTAGCCGGGCCTTTGATGGACTACAACTCCCAGCCCACCTCTCTTCCAGGTTTCTCCGACCCGCTTTTCCTCAGTGACTCTCCTTCCCCTGACTGACTCCCAAGGCTTCCACAGACTCTCCACCATTCCTCTCCCAGCCGGCTCCAGCACTTTCTCCTCCAGCTCCCAGGGTCTGTCGCTCACCAAACCGGTGGATGCTTTAAAGTCACTCTTTGTGCAGCACCTCCGCTGTTCTCCTGCTCCTTTGTGCGACTCCAGGAATCACCACCACTCCTGCCTGCACCCGAACCTCCAGGCCCCAAGGTCACCCTCCCCAGCGCCTCTGCTACATCTCCAGACTTCCACCTGACACTCTCCCAGAGTATTTAAGGAGGCCTGCCCCCTGCCAATCCTGCTTGGGGATTGGTCAGGGCTCCTTAGAACACTACAGATGGCTCCACCCATTTCCCAGCTCTCTGACCAGAAACCCTCCTCCAGGTTTCTAGAAAGAAGTGGGAGGTTCTGGTGACCTCATCTGTTGAATCCTCCCTGAGCCTCTCCTCTCGGCCCAAATCTAAACATCCAGACCTGCATAGGGTTACCACCTTATCCCTTTAAATCCAAACAGATGAGGCTAATTTAATGCAGATGAGGCACCAAGTGAGTTTAATTACCACCTTAATCAGCCACAGAACAACCTGTGTAATTCATATGTGTTCGGTCTTAAAGGGATGAGGTGGCAACCCTAGGCCTGCACCTACAGTCAGGCCCGACTAAATTTTACCTCACCTAGCAAAACCCTGCTCGAAAAACGCACCTACGCTATGGGGGTGCTACACACGCTTTTATTGAGCTTCTTCAAGCTTCTTTGAGCTCCTTTGAGCTTTTTTGAGCATAAGCATTTGTTTCAAGAGCCCTCCTAGATAGTATTTTTTTAACCACTGTATAAACAAAACAAAAAGCTGGAACAAACGGTTTCACGTGTTTTTGAGCTTCTTTGAGCTCTTTTGAGCTTTTTTGAGCTCTTTGGGCCACTAGCTCCTCTCAAAAAGCGAGTTTGTTGGGGGTTTTTTTTCTGGCCATAGGAACATATGCCTGAAAACGCCATAGTGTGCATGGACACATTGGCTAACATGGAGAGGAGTTTCCAGGCAGAAAAAATAAGAGTACAATAAATATAAATGATTTCCCGCGCTGGGATAAACACTAAGAGTATATAAGGTAATAAAAGCAAGACTGCTGCCCTCCAGGACCTTCCCTCCACGAGGGAAGTGATAGAAATAAGAGAGAAAACAGGAAATGGCGCTGTCTTATGTAATATGCAAAAAGGATAAACTAATCAGCTTAGTGGGTAGATCATATGTTAGAAACCATGGATTCAATATGTTGCTTTCATTCGTGCTTCAACTAAGATATCTTTGTAATATTTGTGAACCAAAGTGCTAATGTGCTATATTAATAAATAATCTGAGAAACTTCTGTAATAAATATAAACCCAAAGTGTCAATGTGCTTGTAGTGTGAAATTAATAAATGGTTATGGTTATTGGTCCGTAATTGTCTGTAAAAGTCCATAGAAATCCGTAAATAGTGTTCTTAATGACCCAACCAGAGGGGTTTATTTCACCTCTTCAAACCGTGAAAAACTCCAAAGGAAAAGATGTGTATGGAGTGTTATGTATCCAAAACAAAATAGTGGATCAATTCCGTAGTCCGTAAAAAAATCTGTGAATGTCCGTAAAAGTCCGTAAAGAAAGGTAAGTTAAAAAATAAGTTATAAATTATACATGATCCATAAGTGTCCAAATGCATACAAAACAATATGTATTATCATACAGGAGAATCAAGTTGAAAACGATGGCTTGATATGGAACCAATTAGTATCATCCAGATATTGCTGTTAGAAAATGAAGTGACTTTTGTGCTCTTCCCAGAGGCGTAACTAGAACCTTCAGGGCCCCGGTGCAAGAAATTATGAAGGGCCCCCCGACCCCTGGCCAGGGCCCTTCCCTCTTCCCACTGATCCTGGGGCCCTTTACTCCTATTGTGGGTCCCTTTATTACAGTACTGCAGTGGGGCACTTTCACAAGTTCTGCAGCAGGCCCCAGGGGGGCCAGGGAAGCACACAGGGGCCCTGGGAACAGCAGAAGACAAGTAAACTGGATAGAGGAAAATGGAGCAGATTGGGTCCTCTAAATGCCACCCCCGCCATCCCTCCTATTCAGGTGTACAAGGGAGGCACATGGGCCCCCTGGACCATGGGGCCCGGTTGCAATTGCAACCCCTGCAACCCCTATCGTTACGCCCCTGGCTCTTCCTATATCCACAAAGAACGAAAGAAGGTGACTTCCACTCGTGCTCCCCACATATGCCCGCACTTACCAGATTTTCCCTACCCCTGCAGGGGTAACACGCCTTTGGTAAATGGGGTCTTTTCCAGCTGGCTTCGGATCCAGGTGTCCTGTTGTGGCTTCCACTCCCCATTGGTTCCTTCCTTGGGGCCCTGGGTCTCCCCTCCACTCGAATGGCCTCGGATGCGGATGTGGAAAAAACACAGAAGTATCCCCGATAGTGTAGTATTGTAAAAATCCGAACTCCGGTTTATTTAAAAAGGTTAAAAAACATGCAAACAGTGTTCAAACAGTTTACATCCAAAAGCAAGTGCAAAGTCATGCAGGCTCTACCTGCTTGAGGAAGGTTAGATCCCCTTCCTCCTCACAGACTCTGCGTTCCACCACGAGGAACCAACTTGCCCGGATGTGACGCAATTACGTTTGGCCACGACTTACGCGTTTCGTCACTCTGACGTCATGGGCAGGAGAGAGTGCTTAGCTGAGAAAGATCCTCCCAATTACGTCTAAACATTTGTGTAGCAAAGGACTTTAAAGGGCATATCAATTGAACAACACGGTAACCCAAAATTTGTGAGATTAGAAATGTAAATTTTATTGTACAGAAGATAAAAAAAAACAAATCAAATATAAGACTGTCCTTAAATTACAGCAAGGGGCTCATATATCTGATATACATGATTTTTGTTATCAATTGAACAGTCCACATGAAAGCTCAATGAGTTTTCGAACAGTCAGTGTCTTCTTCAGGAGCACATGTGAACAGAATATGTTACCCGCATGGTCACTCATGATCCTTAACCCCAGCAATGACTGAGGGTAAAATAAATGTTAAATTAGAACTATAGGCAAAACTTTTTTATTTCATTTTTGGATAGAGTAAGGGAGGGTTATAACCCCTGTCAGATTTTTTTTTTCGCCATCCGTGTCCCATAGCCAAACAGTAAGTGAGAGGAAATCCCTGCAAATTAAAGGAATTTCTTGGGGGCCCCCCAGGTCACCAGAACTAGTGTCCCCATTAGAAGATTTCCCCTTTATTACTTTTCTGGGGACAACCCTTTTACTTTCACTGATAATGGTAAACAGGACAAATAGGAAAGGCAAATTTCCCTAATGGGGACACAGACAGCAATGAAAACTGACAGGGGT
Organism: Glandirana rugosa; assembly: GCA_018402905.1. Classification (NCBI taxonomy): domain Eukaryota; kingdom Metazoa; phylum Chordata; class Amphibia; order Anura; family Ranidae; genus Glandirana; species Glandirana rugosa. The sequence goes on along the minus strand of BLSH010511141.1, from coordinate 668,446 downwards.
TAGTACAACAGGGGTCTTTTCATTATTTCCCCTTTAGAAGATTACCCCTGTGATCAAGACCACTGGACCCCCCGGGGGTTCTTTAAGGAAATTAAACGTCCCTAAAGGAGAGTGAATGACAAACCGATACCCTGTGCCTACCGCTTTTTTTTTTAGACTGTCCCCAATATTGGGAGGGAATGAGATAGGTTTTTACTTTATTTTTTCAAAACGGATATCAAGATTAAATTGTAAATAAAATGGGAGTCAGTAACGACCCCAATTCCTAGTACTCACTGGTACGCCCATTGTATAAGACAAGTGTACACGAGGACTTCTTCTGTGACTGACAAGCTTTTGAGTAACTCGAAAGTACACCTGACAAGTTAACTATTGTTTTTAGTA